>JANAVB010007596.1:2386332-2511332 GCA_029216955.1 Iris pallida
TAGGGTAGATTCGAAGTGAATCGAATCAAATTCGACTGGAAATTCAATCCAAAAGTGAAGAAAATTGTCCAAAACGGAACAGTAAACCCGGCCCCCAAACTCCATGTTGAAGTAAAATTGAACCCAATATTAGAAATTTAGAAAATCTATTTGAAGGAGTTTATAGACAACATGTAGGGCTCCATGACCCAATTCGCAAAAGTCGATTTCATCGACTACGCGCCGAGAATCGGATCCCAAAGTTTGACAAAAAATCTGTTTAAAAACTAGAAAATCTTTCCACACGATGTGCGTCCCGCCATTCCGGGCAACATGGTCACGAACCGAAAGTATCGAAAGGTGCGTAACGGCTTCGTGGTCGGTGGGCTTTGACGGAATTCAAATTGGTCGCGTGTGCACGACGAAATTTGTTGCGTATCCGTCGAATCGCCCTGTATTCGTGCAATATAAATTCAGTCATAACTTTGTTTACGCTCGTCAGATCGAAATGAAACTTACCCAGCAGGACCGGATCATTTTTTGGTCCTGTATGCCAAGTTTGGTCTAATTCTGAGACAGTTGATCGTACGTCGTTTTGCGGGCCCTACGATTCCACTCAACGCGATTTTGTGCACGCCCGCCGAATCCAACTCTGGACATACGGTGGATTCGTATCGGAAAACCGGATCTGTTGACATATATTTTGACTTTAGAGACCATTAACTTTGGTACGCTTTTCGGTACAAAGCGGGTCCAACGGCGGATATCGTTTTTGCCCGAAATTACCATTTGCCCCTGTTCCAGAATTGGACTTAAGGACAGGCAATCCTAGATAATTTGACTATTCTGAGAACGTTTGGTAATGTTTATTTCAGCATCTGGAGACTTCTGCATTGTGACTGATTGGGCTCATTGAGTGGTATAGTATTTTTGGTTTCACCAGCTAAGGACCTCAGACAAGTGCACTTTCTGATTGCTTTTCGATTCTAGTAGTTGATGCATTTCATGTCTATACATATATCTTGCTACTTGTTGACACGCTCGTCACACACAGTAGTCGGAGGGAAAATATTTTACTAGACATGTGGACTACCCAGAACTATCTCCCGTGTCTTTCGTGAATGATAGCAGCTGCACACGACACGTGCAGTGTACCGTATTTACCACCCTAACCTAACCGTTCACATGTTGAAAAGGATATTTAACACCACCTAGGTAGATGTCTTTTATTTTTCCTTTTCATCTCCACCGTGCCATGTCATCAGTACTTTCCATTTTTATATCTCATATGTTATTTTCATGTCTTGTTAATTCTATGTGTTTTCGCATTGTCGTCGGTTTTGTACTTGTTCCATTCCTGACTGGAAACCAATATTTTTCAGGTTAGCCGCGATCTCTCTTAGCATTGGGAAGGCTGGTATGCTGAGGTCAACCTAGAAATAGAAAGCAATTGTATCAATTTCATTAATTGTAAAATCTTGTATTTTCTTTAATTGTAAATGTTGTAATAAATGTAGAAATGTGAATGAGCTGCAAATGTTATTTCTTGAGCATTTATTTCTTGTGGGCTAGACAGCGTTCTACCGCCGACTCTGCGGCGTAGGCTGGCTTGGACCGTCTCGTATCCAAAAGCGGGTGCGGGTCGTGACAATCTCAACGGTGTAGTGGAGCGCATGAATAGGACGCTGATGGAGAGGGTATGGTGTTTTTGTCAGAAGCAAACGTGTTGGACAGCTATTAGGGTGAGACACTTTACGCAACTGATTATGTTCTTATTGTCTCCTAGTGCTCCTTTACAGGATGATGTGCCTGATAAGTATGGTACGACAAAGAGTTGTTATACAATCACATGCGAGTGTTTGGTTGTGAGACCTTCGTTCATGTATCGAAGGACAAAAATCCAAACTTGAGCCAAAGACGAGGCGGTGCATCTTTGTCGGCTAAGGTCGGGATGAGCTTGTCACACCCCAGTTCCAAATATAGAGGAACTGAAACGCAAACATGCCAGCATACGAACTAGAATAAGTTTCCAACTTAATGGACTTATGATAGACGTACTATGTTGTCTAGTATACTAACATTGCTAACTACTTATACTCAATCCACAGTAATGACAAGAACCAGAATGAACATAATATATTAAAGTTGGCCACCCAGTAATATACATATCTGAACAAGCTCGAAAAAAATGTAAGCTTGCAAATAATAGGCTAAAATAGCAGAGTTAATCAAGGACGACAAAATATAAAATGAAATAAAAATACTAACCATATACCTGATCTCGATGCAGCAATCAACACATGTCCAAATACTCTATTAACTGCACAGTCAATACCTGGAGAGATCACCAGGTTCTCAGAGGCACATAACAAGATACAGAAAAATCCAATGAACTGAATAAATATAAATAGGAATAAATAGCTCAGGTCATAACATGGTCTAATTTCCTACCACCGAAACAGCAACCATCCCTACAAACACAACCAAACAAGGACAAGAGTGGTACCCATTCCGTGATATGATCCATCCCAGCCATAATCAAACTGAACCTAACCGTTATGTGAATACAAATTAAAGAAAACTTTGGTGCGTATGAGTAGGTAAAGGAATAAAAAAGCATATGCTAGTGGCTTTCGCATGAACTAGGATACATCTGGATCGTATCTAACATGTAGTCAGGGCTAGTGAATGGATATATCCCCTAGCCATACTTTGCATCAGTAGCATACCTCCCGACCATATCTGACGTGTAGTCAGGGCCGTTGTTCGGATATATCCTCTAGTGACACACCAAAACCGAGAACTATAAACCCATAACTGGGCAACACTGAGGCCAAGTGGGGTATCTCATACGCCTACTAAGTCTTTCCCATCAATGAATTGCATACGTCATATCCATGACTCAAACAATCCATATCTCAATACAAGTCATCCTACTTATACCAGACCTAACTATCCAGTGAGTCAACGCACGAAGGGCCAGTCGATGCCTACTAAGCATATGAATCCTCATTCATGTGTCGTGTAGTAACACGTCAAGGGCATAGAAGTTATATCAATAACTTCTCAACTAAAGGTAAGTCTACTACTAACTGTAGGTCAACCAACACACCTGAGACATCGATGACAACATTGATGGCATGCAAGTCAAATTTGGAACGCACACAACTATAATTGTAACAACAAGCACAGAAATAGAAACTTAATTTAAACAGGGAACAAAGGCAAGGTTCTTGCCTAGCATTTTGGAAACAGAATAATCGTCGTTCCGGATCCAACTATAGTCGAACAATGTGACACCTAGTAATAAATAATCTAAAATAATGCTAATTCAAAGATCTTACACATACCATTTATACCTTCCATGTATAGTCTTTACTTAGGCATACTACCAAACTAGTTTATATCCAAGTATAGTCATATAATATTATACTTGCATGACAAAAATATTATTCTATAATTTAAAATAATTACTTTAATTTCTAAAATAATAATAAATATTTCTAGAAAAATATTTATACATATCTTTTTATAAAAAAGTAAATATACATACTCTACTATTCTATACACACATATAATCAAGCTATTAGATAAAATGGCATTTTTTATAAGTAAAAGTAATATCATAAATCCTTGAATATTTCTTAAAATTATTTTACAATAATATTTAATCATAATATTTATAGAATAATACACTTCTCTTAAATATACTAACTATTGGCTTATTAAGCCAACTTGTCAATTAAATCGAAATCAAACAATATAAAACAAATGTATTTTCTAAAATAAATCTAAGTGATTTGAGAAATAGAATTGATGCAAAAATTATGCAACAAGGATCACATACTATATATAGGTACAACTAGTCAACAACCATAAATGCTACTATATATGGCACCATGTTATTTTAGAAAAATAATATTAAATTCCCAAAATATATACTTTTATTTCTAGAAAAATAAATATAAATTTTGAATATATTTTATATTTATTTATTTTAAGAAAAATAAACTCAAATCAATGCATTTATTTACCAATACAATTGTGCCATATATGGGTCCAATTTGGAAGTGAATCAATATGAAAAATATAAAAACTAAATATACTGGAAACAATCAGAATAAATTACAGAAAATATTATTTTCCATCTAAATTGACTAGATTAAAATCATATTAAACTCTTATGATGTTTAAAGATCAAGTAGTCGGGTTACGGTGGACTTTTCGGTATCCGAAAAACTAGTATCATAGAAACGATGCCATAAACGCATTAAATACTTGAAATATGAACAAAGACCATCACTATATGATTAAGAGTGATGTTAGAGACATTACCAAGGATTTCTTTGAGATTAAATGGGTTCAGAAGTCGTCGGAAAGATCCTCGCACCGAGAGGTCAAATTTGGACACGTTTTAGTACAATGGACGCCACGGGCAAATGAAGTGAACGGTACGAGTTAGCAATTGGACATAATAGAAGACATGTAGGACTATCCACTAGATTTGGTTTCAGGGGAAATAGATAAGAAAAAGTATTTAAAACCTATTTTAGAAGATGACAAACTTAGGTTCGAAATTTTTGTTACGGCTAGAAATAACCATCAAGTTCGGCCTCTAAACGATCAAATAAGTTGACAAAACTCCTCCGAGGCTTGATAGAGTTGAAGAGGAGTTGGTGGAGTGCAGGTAGTGGAGTGCACAAAAGTCGAGTATCTTTGGGGTGGTCGACCAAAGGCATGTGGCTGTTGGCCGTAATAGGAGGATGGGGTCAGGTTTTAGTATAGAGAGATGAGGTGGCTGGCCTATGGGGCTATCTATATATAGGGTTTTGTTCTCCTATGTGTTACTGAGATTTTGGTTTTGATTTGGATTGATTTGGAGTTGATTTGGTGAACCAATCAATCCAATTAGTTAGGTGTATAAGTGGTTTCTACCTATGGGTGGGATGTTTGAATTTTGTCAAAGTTGTTAGGATTGGAGCACATGGATGCTATTAAATTGAATTAAATTAAACTAATAAGGTTCCATTATGGTTTGGCAACCTAGGATGGTCCCTACTAAGTTGGGTTGACTAGGGTTAAGTCCCAGAATTATTTCTAATAGAATTACACACTGAAATGACTATAAATGGGTCATATGTGCCATTTGAAAATAAGTAGCACATAGAAACTCAATTGGGTGGAACACCTTGGGCATGTGTGTAGTAGGCTCAAAATAGGGCAAAATTATATTGGGTTATTTAGGTTTGATCTATGTCGAGTCCTGAAATTAAGTTGGAAAGTACGACAAGTTTCACGGTAGATAACCTTTTGGCCTAAGTTCACCCAAAATTTGTACAACGAAAATAGAATACAAAAAAACATGTTTGAGTAGGACATGATATAACAAATTGAAGATAAACTTGTCTAGATCAAAACTCATGAAGAAAGTTTCTAGAGATTGGCATTTCTTGTGCTCCAAAAATCAAAACTACAAAAAAGTATATATTATGATAAAAATAATAGTGGAAAAATTATCTATTAATAACTATATTAAATAAATATTAAAAAAATAACTCTAAAAATCCAAGGGGCTTACAACCTACCCACCTTAGGAAATTTTATCCTCGAAATTAGGCATATAATAATATACAACACATAATATTAATACTAATAAATAATCAATGGCATAATCCCAGCTTCGTCTTGTAATCTCTCTGATCATGTTCCTTTTTTGCCGCAAAAGTGACAAGTCGAGAGCTCCTTTGTCTGGTGCAGGCGACCCTCTACTTCGTCTAGTAAATAGTTACTCATGGTTAAGGTAGAAACCTTCTAGAATTGGTTATTTAAGTGTGTTTTAGTTAAGCATATGTTTAATTAATCCTAGTGATCCTAAGGAATCTAGCATATTTTAGAATATTTTTGAAATATTTCTTTCTAATCCCAATTATCATGTGCTAACTAATTCTAGATTATTCTAATCCTATGTGATTCTTAGGCATGTGGCTTCGGGTCAAGCCTATAAATACCCCACAATTTTCTTACATTTAGTCATTCAAGCCCAAACACAATCTTTCCACACCCAAAACCCAACTGTATCCAGACTTATGTCTGTGTCCAGTCCATCGTGTCAGCCTGTATAGGCCTCGTGTCCGACCTCGAGTATCCATATTCTATTTCCTTAATTTTGTGTCCAATACAAATACAATTTTCCTCTATATCTTGTGTCCGACACAAGGACATCACACATACAAAATCCAATTCCTCGACACAAAATATGTGTCTGTGTCCCTCCATAATATCACGTGTCCACAGCTGTTTCCTGTGATATTTCCATGTCCAGAAAAAGATCCTTCGAGTCCGGCGCCAACATCTCTTATCCGTCGGAGTCGACGAGAGCAGACATCAATCCACACCACCACCAAAACTACTTCGCCACTACCCCATCCTTGTCTGCACTCTACCGTCCTTCACGTTGCCCCTCGAGTTTCGTGCTCAAGACTCGTGACCCGTCGCTAGACCCGTCTGCGCCCAGATCTGCTAGACCAGACCTCTTGTCGTGTCCATTCGAGTCCATCGCACTCACTGTGTCATAGTTGACTCATTCCGAAGATCAACACCTTGTCCGAGGAACCTCGGCCAGTTACTCACCTGAACCGCTAGGCGTTGGCCTCCACCTGGACGTGCGCCCAACCGACACGCCACGACCGCATCTCCAGCACGTAATACCCTCTGTTACCGGTGTGCAGCATTTTTATTTATTTTTTGCAGGGTCGCCTACCTCCGAGGATGCCGCCGAGCACCGCTCTTGGCCGCCTCACCATCGGGACCCTGCCACTTGGACTCTTCTGACTTCGACGAGTCTTCGGCTAATCACACGACTCGTGCCGCCTCGGATCTCGTCATACCGTCAAGAGAGAGACATCGGCGGAGTGCCATCGCACGAATCTGACTTCTCTAGTATCGCACGAACCCCACGGGTCTAGAGCTCGAGCACTGGCTCCTATAGTGCTGACCCTCCTTCGGCAGCACCATCAACTCCTCTTTCTCGATTGGTGAGCATTTTCCATTATTTTTTTTCTTTTCCTTTCTTTGACTCTCTCTCTCTCTCTCTCTCTCTCTTGTGAAATTAGTGGAATGGTTTTTGTGGGACACTAGATTTTTGGATGGGTTTTGGACTAAGCACGTTGGGCCAAAATAGATAATTCTCTTAAAGAAAGTAGGCAATGGACCAGATCTTAAGGGTTATATATGGATTTTTTATATTTTATTAGAAAAAGTATGGGTTCTGGCCTTTAAATATTTTTTGAATTCAGAATAAGAATAAAGGCCAAGAAATTTTTATTGATTAATTTGTTAGTAATTAAATTGACTAGTTAATCAATAAGATGGTTAGTTGGTAAATAAGTTAGTAGCTAACCAAGTTTTAGAAATTTGACTTGCTAAATTTAAGAGAATTCTATAACATTACCAAGATTCTTATTGGATTTTAAACATTAAGAATTGGAATAGAATTTTCTAAAACAATGTCTAATATTTAATTATTTTCTAGGGTAGAGCTAGGGTGACTTCCCTCTTGGATGAAGGCAAGTACTCTATGACTTTGTTTCTTTACTTAATACATGTAGGCAGGACTCATGTTGGACATGTATTGGACTTGTACTTCATGTGCTCATTGTTTTGGTTCTAGTTCTGGTTTTAGTTCTGCTTTTGTACTTGGGAAGGAGAAATACTAAGTAGGTATATGACCAAACCCAAAATCGCAAGCTAGGTCATGTTGATAGCTCAATTATGTACTGCACGCATGACTGAGTCGTACCTTTATTGTTTGTGTACTTACTAGTTGCTCATATATCGAAAATGGTATTTCAATCATGGGTCTTAACATTTTTTTGTGCATGTTTCAGTATTTTATGAACTTCTGGTATTTCAGGCCAGTTTATGTTCATTATTGCACTGTATTTTTCTCTGCATTATTTTGTATTGATTCATTGTTGTAGATGTACTTTGCTCCTATCCTGACTAAATAGTTGACATTACAGATGACATGGAGATACCATTTCAGATCATATGAGGATGTTGGAGAATATGTAGATTACAATAGGATCTTGGTATGGCAGATGATGTATTAAAGGTGTTATGTTGATATATGGTTATTTTACCGAATTTCTCTAGAAATTGGACATGTATTATGTACTAAAGATGATAGGAGACTCTGGTGATCGGGTGTGTGCTAGGTTGCTTTACTATTTTACTAGTTTCTGTGATTAAGCAAAGATCGATATTTGCGATTATTTGGCGATAATTATTGAGATCTAGAACAGCTCACTATTGTCAATACTGCGTTGGAGGCTGGACGCGATCACAACTCGTACCGATCATGCGGGTGCGGATCTTGACACATTTTAGATGTGGCTCATGCTGGTCTCGTCTTCGCAATTAGTACGATATCATAGTGGCAAGATACGATGCACAATCACAGTATAGACCGATATTGTGTTTGCATACCTTTATCTATTATTCAATTTATCGTATCTCTTAGGGCCTCATGAATGACCAAAGAGATGTAAAGCCGTAACTACATTCCCACGACTTTCGAGGGATCATTTTCTTCCATATTCTTCCCTGTCTCTATATTGGATTCTATTTTTTAGGGCATAGGCTCAATTGCTATAGAGTTTCGAACTCCTCCTTTAGTAAACCTATTAAGCCTCTACTCAAGTGTCACCCATGACTAATATACTAAGCCTCTTCTATA
Organism: Iris pallida; assembly: GCA_029216955.1. Taxonomy (NCBI): domain Eukaryota; kingdom Viridiplantae; phylum Streptophyta; class Magnoliopsida; order Asparagales; family Iridaceae; genus Iris; species Iris pallida. The sequence continues at coordinate 2,395,049 of JANAVB010007596.1, forward strand.
AACCATTTTGAATTTTTATACCGGTTTTGTCAAAATATTATTACAATTTGATTTTTCTAAATCAATCCCAAACCTAAGTATTCTATTTAGAATCATAAAGCCTGTAGACTAGTTATTACTTGTTTATTTTCCATTGACCATAAGGAATTATGTTTCTAAAATAATTCTAATATTGGTCAATATTGTCACGCCCCGATCCCGCTAGGGTCGTCCGTCTTGCCTGGATCCCTGCGGGATCGATCGTCCTCGCTAAGGCGTGATGCCTAAGTTGCGCTTGCACATGGCCATGTACCTGCACAAAACAACTAGTCAAGCAAAAACACACGCACGCACCCACTAGTTAAGCAAAACACACGCACGCACCCATTCATTGCAGAAAACCAAACATTCAACACAGATATTTGGAATGGAAATGCTTCTTTTATTGATAAACTTGATAGGAATACAAGTACAAAACTTTGCGAACTCAGATTTACCTTATATTTTGGCTACATGATTCTCTTTGAAACTCTCTTTTAAAAATAGTCGCAATGCCCATACATGATATCCCTTTATTACATGCTGGAAAGTAAAGACACCTTCAAAAGGAAAGGAAACTTGAAACTTGACTGGAAAAGAAATTGAAGCTTCGAGGCAGTCCGCAGCTCTACTGGGCTAGACGAGCTTTAGTGCCTCACTTGAAATTCCTCTGTCTCCTTTGATTTCTGAAAAGGATGCCCATAACGTGGGTCAGCACACATCATGTATTGGCGAGCGGCTCTTCGCCGAAACTCACAAATATCTGCACTAATTCAACATGTGAAGCTACATATTTACTAGTGCTCTTTCTACTTGTCTAGGTTCTTTTTAACAATTCATAAGAACAATGACAGTAGAATAATTCATAAGCAACTTACCCTTGCCGACAGTTATCCCTGCACAAAACAGGTTAGCACAATTTGCATTTGATATAAAGATATACTGTTTAACACTGCATCTCTTGTTAGGTTGCAAAGCACTCTGATTTCATAAATACAACTAACTATATGTTGGTCCACGGGGCGTTTCCCGTGATTAGCCGCTGTGACACATGGGTTCAGCTCGTCGCTATTTGGACATTGATTCAACACTCGCGGTTTCTTGTACCTCGAAATGTCTAGACAATCTCCCCCAGGCCGAGCGATTCCAGGTGTCCCCAGACCCGTTCGAGAGATCTAGTTTTCTTGTATACAAGTTGTCCAGGACCTATGCATACTCTATAAGGCGACTGTTAGGCAACACATGTATTTATACTTTGCTTTGGTTTATGACAGAGCTTGTAGCTCCTAGCTTTAGGATAATTCTTTTACTGTGGCAATGTATACAAGTTCGTCTGTACACATCTAAACATTTGAAGCATATTCATAGGCAACAGATGAAGTGGCAACATATAATCTAGCATATGATTCAATTCATTATCTTCTCTTTATCTTTTGTTATTGGTATCGTTGATCGTAGGAACAAGGCAACAGAGTGGACTAGAGATCATTTTTATTAGGGCGTACATATAAATACAAGCCCGGTTGGAGCAACTCACCAAGATGAATCTTAGTTGAGAGAAGAAGGGACTTCACGTACCGTTCAAGAATAGTTCACGCGTCCTACATTGGCACCAACAGTTGATTAGCATACTTCGGTCTCTTTATCTCAAGATTCGGAATGAATATGAAATGTGATGAAAGCGAACAATGAAAACCAATCATCGAAAACCAACACGAAAATGCATTCATCAAAACCAAGCAGCGAAAGAAAACATCCAGCAAAAACTCTTGGATTCATTTCAATAGAAGCCAATCCATCAATTGGAATGGTTCATTGCATTTCATCCGTGATCAATCGATACCGGCAAAGGTTTCCCCAAAGGCTGAGTCAGCAAGCCGTAGGTATTACATAGTGGACCGCGAGGAGCTGGACACTACAAAATAATCCACTGAAAAAAAGTTTTGTCCTCAAAACTTAAGATATAACTCACCTCCACTTTCAGGGTCAAGTAAGGTGGAGAGATTGTAGACGCGCGCTATCACGGTGTTGGCATTCCTTAACTGCTGATTATGAGGATTGTCTCGACGCGGCGGTGGTCTTGGCATCGGCCCACGCTCTTCATTATCATCTCTATTACGATTTCTCTTAGGACAAAATCTGACGGCGTGACCCTGTTGGCCACAACCGAAACAAGCTTTGCTCAAGGAACGACATGATTCATTTGTGTGGCCCTTCATGCCGCAGTAGCTGCATTCAAAAGCTTTTGTGCGATAATTATCTATGGTGTGGCCCTAACGGTCGTAGTATCCGTACTCTACTGTGTTGCGGTTATCTCCCTCTATTTTCTTCTCGCCGTCATGGTATCATTTTGTAGGCTGATTGCGACTGTACTGAACTTTTGCTGACGCCTACCTCAGGATAAATTGTTCCACCTGAAGTGCTGTCTCAAAGGCCTGAGGATATGTCTCACATTCTCGGTTCAGTACGCTCAATTGGATGTCATCGTTCAGACCTTGAACGAACCGATTTATACAGGCCTGCTCTGTTGGTATCATAACAACAGCAAAATTGGCCAACTTAGCAAATTCAGATTCATAATCTTCTACGGACATGCTTCCTTTCTTTAATGTTATAAAATCATTCTCCATCTTCTGGCTGATAGCAGAAGGGAGATACTGTTCCAAAAATGCTTTCTTGAACAAGGCCCATGAGATCTTCCCATTTCCAGCTGTTGCGAGCAGCGTCGGCTTCTTTGCCTTCCACCAATCCTTTGCCCACAGCCGCAGAAGCAGAACGGCACAAAGTACCTTCTTGCTACTCGAAACTCCTACAAATGCGAACAGACTCTCCATTTTATCAATCCAGTCCATCACCTTATCGGATGATGTCCTGCCTTCAAATTCCGGAGGTTTCGCGTCTAAGAAGTCCTTTGGCTTAAAGGAAGTGTGCCTTTGCGCCGGCTGGGGTTCGTCACCCTCCACGGGCTCGATCTCGGGCGTGCCCGTTGGTTTGGTCGCTGCGGTGGTATCCCGATTTGCCGCAAGCGCAGTCACTAGTTGGGTCAAGGCATCCAACTGTTTCTGTTGGGGCATCCAACTATTTCTGTTGGGCCTCCATTCGAGCCTGTTGTATCTGGTTACGTTTTTCATTGTCCTGCCTCTGTAATTCCAACATGGTCATGATCCGTTCTACCGGATCGGTCGGGCCAGATGGTCGAGAAGGAGCCATTTCTCTACAAAAGAGTATAACTTCTGTTAGTCTCATAAAATATTATGCACTTATTGTATGGGGCATTGGTTTTTATAACTCAAAATCGGAACTCTTTTGAAAGCCATCAAAATACTTTATATGCTTTTTCGAAAACGATATTTGCAAGAGGCTAAGGACGTAAAACTGTGCTCTGATACCACTTTGTCACGCCCCGATCCTGCTAGGATCGTCCGTCTTGCCTGGATCCCTGCGAGATCGATCGTCCTCGCTAAGGCGTGATGCCGTGCAAGCCTAAGTTGCGCTTGCACAAGGCCATGTACTTGCACAAAACAACTAGTCAAGCAAAAACACACGCACGCACCCACTAGTTAAGCAAAACACACGCACGCACCCATTCATTGCAGAAAACCAAATATTGAACACAGAAATTTGGAATGGAAATGCTTCTTTTATTGATAAACTTGATAGGAATACAAGTACAAAGCTTTGCGAACTCAGATTTGCCTTATATTTTGGCTACATGATTCTCTTTGAAACTCTCTTTTAAAAATAGTCGCAATGCCCATACATGATATCCCTTTATTACATGCTGGAAAGTAAAGACACCTTCAAAAAGAAAGGAAACTTGAAACTTGACTGGAAAAAAAATTGAAGCTTCGAGGCAGTCTGCAGCTCTACTGGGCTAGACGAGCTTTAGTGCCTCACTTGAAATCCTCCTGTCTCCTTTGCTTTCTGAAAAGGATGCCCACAATGTGGGTCAGCACACATCATGTACTGGCAAACGGCTCTTCGCCGAAACTCACAAATATCTGTACTAATTCAACATGTGAAGCTATATATTTACTATTGCTCTTTCTACTTGTCTAGGTTCTTTTTAACAATTCATAAGAACAATGACAGTAGAATAATTCATAAGTAACTTACCCTTGTCGACAGTCATCCCTGCACAAAATAGGTTAGCACAATTTACATTTGATATAAAGATATGATGTTTAACACCGCATCTCTTGTTAGGTTGCAAAGCACTCTGATTTCATAAATACAACCAACTATATGTTGGTCCACGGGTCGTTTCCCGTGATTAGCCGCTGGGACACATGGGTTCAGCTCGTCGCTATTTGGACATTGATTCAACACTCGAGGTTTCTTGTACCTCGAAATGTCTAGACAATCTCCCCCAGGCCGAGCGATTCCAGGTGCCCCCAGACCCGCTCGAGAGATCTAGTTTCCTTGTATACAAGTTGTCCAGGACCTATGTATACTCTATAAGGTGACTTTAGGCAACACATGTATTTATGCTTTGCTTTGGTTTATGACAGAGCTTGTAGCTCCTAGCTTTGGGACAATTTTCTTACTGTGGCAATATATACAAGTTCGTCCGTACACATCTAAACATTTGAAGCAAATTCATAGGCAACAGATGAAGTGGCAACATAATCCAGCATATGATTCAATTCATTATCTTCTCTTTATTTTTTGTTGTTGGTATCGTTGATCGTAGGAACAAGACAACAGAGTGGACTAGAGATCATTTTTATTAGGGCGTACAAATAAATGCAAGTCCGGTTGGAGCAACTCACCAAGATGAATCTTAGTTGAGAGAAGGAGGGACTTCATGCGCCGTTCACGAACAGTTCACGCGTTGTAAGCCCCTGTTTTTCAAATTTTATTTTAATTAGTGCTAATTAATTTTTAGTGTCAATTTTAGCCTTAAAATAATTATTTAGATTTTTAGGAATTTTTCTAGAATTTTTAAATGATTTTTAAATAAGTTTTATATATTAAAAATATCACTTTGTAATTTATTTAAATATTTTAATATCATCTTGTAAATTTTAGAATTGTTTTAATGTAGATTTGTAATTACTCAAATGTTTCAAAACTGCGGAATGCAAATTATTATTTGCATTTACCTACTGTGGGGGCCATTGTGTAAATTCCTAAACTAAGGGGGCCTAATTGCTAACCTACCCAACACCCCCCCTCCCCCCACGACCACACTCTCTCTCTTCACCCACTCCGCTGACCGACGACCGCCAGCGCGGCCTGCCCCCGCCATTTCCGGCTGCCCCCCGACCGCCTCAACCCCTTATTTAAACCCCCTCATTCCCCTCAGCACGACCACCCCCACTTCGACCCATCTCCGCCTACCACAGCCCCACTTAAAACCCGTCGCAACCCTAACTCCGACGAACGCTCGTCCAGCCCCCACGACGAGCGCCACCCGCCCGCAACCACCATCCTCCGACGCGCCTCGACGAGACGACCCCAGCGCCACCCGAGTGCCGCCTCGCCGACGCCTCCCCCGCCGTCCAGAGCTATCGAAACCCCCCTTCGATGACCGGACACGTAAGTAACAGAGCTCTTCTCGTGTCATCCGTGTCCCAAAGCCACGTGCGTGGTTCGCCAGGACACGGGGACGCTCGTCCAGTGTTTGGACACGTGAATTAGCATTCGTACGTGTCGTGCATAGCACGGACACGTAGAATCCTGTGTCCCTAACTGTCCGGTACACAGGATCGAGTTTATTATTTTTTTATGTGTTAATTAACTCAAACCTAATTAAATCTAACAAAATCCTAACCCTAACACAAGCCGTGGGCTGACCCCCTGGCCAGCCCGACCTAGCCTAAACCCCCCCCCCCCCCCCAGCGCGCTCTGGCCCGAGTTCGAGCCCTGAGCTGCTGAGTTATTTCTTTTTCTTTTTCTTTTCCCTTTTCTTTTCTATTTTTTTTTGTTATTTATATATATATATATATATATATATATATATATATATATATATATATATATATATATATATATATATATATATATATATATATATATATGTATATACTGTATATTAGCAGTATTTTTACATATGTATATATATTTTTATACTTAGTAAATTTTTATATATATATTTGTATTTATATACATATATGTATATATGTATATATGTATATATTTTCATATGTATATATATTATTATATATATACTATTATATATATGTATACAATATTTGTATATATATATATATACTTTATAATTAAGTATTTTTCTTATATATATATATATATATATATATATATATATATATATATATATATATATATATATATATATATATATATGTACTTTTAAACATATGTATGTATACATCCATCATGTATAATTTTACCTTATTAAAATATTAATATTTAATTTGCACTTTTACCAAATTGTATTTTTGTATATTTAAATTACTGCAACCATTTGGTGTCCAAGCCTAGCATGGATTTTTGGGCCCAAATGTGTTTTCACACATTCAAGACCTGTACAAGTCATATTGGACTTGATTCATGGCCTTGGGTCCTGTACCTGAACTTTGGTTCAAATTATGTACATGGACAAAATACGCAGATAATTAATTATTTAATTTAAGATTGTGTGCAATGCTGTTTTTGATTTTCTAAAAATACTTAAAGTACTATTAAAATTCTAGAAAAATAGTATTTAGATACTATGTTAATTTAGCTAATTTATTATAATTTTTATAGTATTTAATTTATAGTTTTGCCACTAGTTTGGCATATGGAACCAAAACTCATTTTCTGTATACTTAGGAAAAACTGATTTTTATAAAATACTTGTACTGGTTAATAAATTCCAGAAAAATTACAATAAGTTTCTACAATTTGCAAAGATCATTTTGGTACTTTATTTTATGTAAAATTAAGCTTTTTGTCTATCTCAAAAATTGTTAAAATACAATGATCATTTGATTTATTTATTGATTAATTACGACTTGTAGCTTTTTGTGTTATTTTGAGTTTTAGCCGTGTTGAACCCCACCCCTCACTAGTGTAAAGATCCTAGAAAGTTAGTTAAAGTAGTGTGTCACCCCACATTGGTCTCCTATGCTAAAATTATCATTTTGGCTAGGTGCCCAGTCACAAGTCGTGTTTCACCAATTAGTGTCTTAGCGTTTTAGCTTAGTGTAAAAACTAAGTTATTGCATTTATTTCTATAGTGACGAGTTACCGGACATCCATAGCACTTTTATCGCAGCTTGTTTTGCTTTGCTTTGCTAGAGGCAAGTACTTTCTACAAACTTTACATACTGTTACATAAATGAACTGCAAATCCAACCATGTTAAATGTTGATCCTTGGGGTAGCAAGTTAAAATATCACATGTTATACTTTCCATTACTACCATGCTTAGAACAATTTTATGTATCTCTCACATGATTAGAATATGGGTTATGGGGAAACTGATAGTAGAGTACGTGATCATGCCCCCTTTATCGTACCGAGCAAAGTTACATTTTATATGTTACTGCGCCGTAGGCCTTTATCCCGTATTTCTGTACGGATGTACACCTATGCTGTACACTTGTACGTATGTATATTTCATTTACATGTGCCCCAGCACATTGTATATCTATTGACCGATCACGTACCTGCTATAGTTTTAAACATTACATATACATCTGTCTCTATGACATATGTGTCCTTGCCATGATAGATTGTGTGATGCCATGTTTCCAGTTATTTCCTCGTATGTTCATTTCCATGTTTTATATGCTAGTTTGCTAGATTCAGTACTTGCTCCCGTCCTGACAGGATAACGTTGTAGGTGTCCTTACTGAGGAGGAGTTACTCTGCGACACATATTATGGAGTTACTACCGAGGACCCGGCTTTGCTTTACGAGGATGTTCCTGCAGGGAACCTCGCCTAGTTGTCTTTTGTTTTTAGACTTTTGAGAGTAGACATGTATTAGACTATATATTTTTTTGTAACTGGACATGTATCCAGTTTTACATTTCAGATCACTTGTACTTTGGACATTTTACTATATGAGACGACTTTGTGTTTGGAGCATTTATGACTTTTATTCACTTATAGAACTGTTAGCACATTTAGACTTATCCTGTTGTCTTTAGAACAGCTTTCTACGTTTTATATCAAACGTAGGCTGGGCATGACTCGGCCCGGCCCAACAATTTGGGTAGCGAGTCGTGACATGTTTTTAGTGGTGGCCCATGCAGGTCCTGACTAAATTGTTTGGTTACGTTATTGTACCAAGCATGCCTGCAATTTGGAACTTAAGGTAATTAGACAACATTAGGAATGACGCTTAGAACACCTAGAGGAATGCTAGGATTGCAACATAGGAAAACATCACATGCTTGCTATTATAATTAGATTTTCTTGCCTATGATTGCTTACTTTAACAAGTCCTTATAAGTCCTTTTTTACTTTTTTATTAGATGGTGCTTACTCGTTCGTCCCAGTATGTTACACCTGAGAATGGTGCACTCCCTATCCAGTCAGCTGACCAGTTGACTGATACACCCCCACCTCCACCTACCACACTCCCCCACTCCACAGATCCACAGACCCAGATGCCTCCACCACCTTCCACATCCCAGGCCCAGCAGGCCCCGATACTTCCACCACCCCCTATCATCATACCTACCCAGGCTTCCGTCACACTCGACGGGAACCAGCTGCTCACTATGATCCAGGGGTTCCTAACAACCCATCAGGAGCAAACTGTCCTACTCCGCCAGAGCATGGAGCATTCTGAGGAACGTCCCGTGGTCCCACCACCTGTAGAGCCACGGCAGAGAGCAGGGACGATCAAGGACTTCATGGGTCTGAATCCCAAGGAGTTCTCAAGGACTGAGGGCATCGTAGTAGCAGATGACTGGCTAAATTCGGTAGAGAGGAAGCTCCTAGGAGTCAGGATGCCGGGTGACCTCCAGGTCGAGGCAGCGGGATTTCTGCTGATAGACTTGGCAGGAGTCTGGTTCCGGAATGAGCCGTTATTTGCGAGAGGGAGAGCCACTTGGGATCAGTTCAAGACCCAGTTCAAGAAGAAATTCTTCTCGACCACTGCTAGAATAGCCATGGGGCTACGATTCCAGAACATCCAGCAGGGGAACCGTTCTGTTGACGAGTATGCGGCAGAGTTTAGTCGCCTGAGCCGTTTCGCTTCTAGTTTGGTTGCAGATCCAGAGGAGATGACCCGTAGGTTTTGCCATGGTCTAGTTCCAGACATCGGCATTCTTATCATGGCGAACGGTACGACTGACTACTACCAGAGCTTAGAGTTGGCCCGGAGCATTGAGGAGCGTCTTCTGTCTAGCAAGAGGCCGACTTCTGTACATCATGAGGGATCATCCAAGCGTCAGGCTTTCCAGCAGAGAGCAGCGACGCCACCCCAGCAGACTTACCGTCCCCCTACACCACATCATCAGACCCCGCCAGTTAGAGCCCCGGGACCCCGACATCAGCAGCAGCAGCCGAAGGAAGGTGTATGTTCATTCTGTAGGAGGCCAGGGCATGATTTTGCCGTCTGCAGGAAGAGGTTGGGACAGTGCTTAGTTTGTGGGTCTCCCACCCATCAGCTTCGAGAGTGCCCAGTAGCAAAGACTAGAGGACCGCTTCCGACTCAGCAGCAGAGGTTTGGGAAGCATCTGCAGCAGCAGAAGGGACCTCAGGGGAAGGTTTATAGCCTAGCCCTTGAGCCAGAGCCGGAGCAGGTTTCAGAGCCAGATTACTTAGCTGACGTCATCACAGGTCATGTTTATTTGCATACTTTTCTAGCTGTATGTTTGTTTGATTCTGGTGCATCTCATAGCTTCCTATCATTAGAGTTTATGTATAAACACCATCTAGTGGCTACACCTACTGCGGAGATTAGTAGAGTGATAACGGGAGGAGGACCAGTGCCTATTAGATCTATCTATAGATATTCTATCTTTATAGCCGGGAGAGAGTTCAGGGGACGATTCTTTGTGATGCTACTCCCCGGTTATGATATCATATTGGGGATGGACTGGCTTAGCTATGCACATGCATCTATAGACTGTCATGAGGCTAGTATTTTGTTCAGTCCCCCAGGCACAGCACCATTCAGTGTCAGGAGGACAGGGCCGAAGATCAGCCTAGAGCCGAACTGTTGTGAGACAGTTGGGGATGTAGCACCGCCATACCCTATCATTAGGGAGTTTATAGATGTATTCCCAGATGATCTTCCAGGGCTTCCGCCTGACAGAGATGTGGAGTTCACTATAGATTTAGTGCCGGGTTCATCACCAGTATCCCGGGCTTACTATAGAGTGAATCCCAAGGAGGTAGTAGAGATGAAAGAGCATATTGATGACCTGTTGAAAAAGGGTTTCATTCGATCCAGTGCTTCTCCATGAGGAGCGCCAATGCTCTTTGTGCCTAAGAAGGATGGTATAGTCCGGTTGTGTATTGACTACCGGGCGTTGAATGCCATCACCATCAAGAACAAATATCCTCTGCCCAGGATAGATGATTTGTTCGACCAGTTGAGCGGGGCGAAGGTATTCTCCAGGATAGACTTGAGATCCGGGTACCACCAGGTGAAGGTTAGGGCAACAGACATCCAGAAGACGGCGTTCAACATGAAGTACGGGCAGTACGAGTTTCTGGTGATGCCATTTGGTCTCACAAATGTGCCAGCTGTCTTTATGAATTTGATGAATAAGACATTTCACCAGTATCTGGATAAGTTCGTCGTAGTGTTTATTGACGACATCCTGATATACTCGAAGACGCCATAGGAGCATGTAGAGCACTTGCGAATAGTTTTGGAGATTCTGAGGCAGGAGAGATTGTTTGCCAAATTGTCGAAGTGCGAGTTCTTTTTAGACCGAGTGGAGTTTCTCGGCCATGTAGTCACTGGAGATGGGATCTCGGTGGATCCCAGGAAGATTGCTGCAGTTGAGACATGGAAGGCTCCGACGTCAGTTTCAGAGATCAGGAGCTTTCTGGGTTTAGCAGGCTATTATAGAAAGTTCGTTCAGGACTTTGCTAGGATAGCTGAACCCATGACAAAGCTGACGTAGAAGGACGCAGAGTACATTTGGTCAGAGGACTGCCAGGCAGCATTTGAGGAGCTGAAGAGAAGGCTGACGACCGCTCCAGTTCTGACATTACCTTCAGGTTCTGGAGGTTTCACTATATACAGTGATGCTTCTGGGAAGGGGCTAGGATGTGTCTTACAACAGCATAGGAAAGTGATTGCTTATGCATCTAGGCAATTGCGGACTCATGAGAGGAATTATCCTACCCATGATCTAGAGTTAGCTGCGGTGATCTTTGCACTCAAGTTATGGAAACATTACTTATACGGAGAGCGTGTGGAGATCTTTACTGACCACAAAAGCTTGAAGTATGTGTTCACACAGAAAGAGCTGAACATGAGGCAAAGACGATGGTTGGAGTTGATGAAAGACTTCGACATCGATTTACAATATCACACCGGGAAGGCAAATATGGTGGCGGATGCGCTGAGCAGGCATCCGATGGCATGGTACCTGATGATTAATCGGCATTTGGGGAGGATCTGGAGAAGCTCGGTATTGAGCTAGTTCGGCCAGGATCAGTGATACAGATGATGGCGCTTGACATTCAGTCAGGTTTGATGGAACAGATCAGGGAGGCACAGTCTACAGATGAGAGCCTTCGCAGACTTCGAGCCCAGGCGTTAGCTGGATTGCTGGATGACTTCACGATAGCAGAGGATGAATCCTTGAGGCATGGCAGCCGATTGTGCGTGCCGAAGGGAGAGCTGGTAGAGGCAGTCTTACAGGAGGCGCACCGATCGAGATATTCTATTCACCTTGGTGCTAACAAGATATACCGTGACTTGCGTAAATATCTTTGGTAGCACGGGATGAAGAGGGATGTATCATATTTTATCTCGAGATACCTAGTTTGCCAGCAGGTCAAGGCAGAGCGCTAGAGGCCAGCTGGTTTGTTGCAGCCGTTACCCATTCCCGAGTGGAAGTGGGAACATATTACGATGGACTTCGTCTCAGGACTTCCTCGTTCCCAAGGAGGAAAGGATGCCATTTGGGTCATCGTGGACAGGCTGACGAAGTGTGCGCACTTCATACCCTTCAAGGTGGGGCTTTCCACCAAAAAGTTGGCGGAGCTATACATGCAGCAGATAGTTCGCCTACACGGAGTGCCGGTGAGCATCGTGTCAGACAGAGACAGCAGATTCACATCCCACTACTGGAGGAGCTTGCAGGAGGAGTTGGGCAGTAGGCTCAAGTTCAGTACGACGTACCACCCGCAGACAGATGGGCAGTCCGAGAGGACGATACGGACACTGGAGGATATGCTGAGGACCTGCGTGCTGGACCTTGGAGGATCTTGGGAGAGCCATCTGCACTTGATAGAGTTTTCATACAACAATAGCTACCAAGCCAGTATCGGTATATCTCCTTTCGAGGCGCTTTATGGACGACGATGCCGCACACCGCTCTTTTGGGATGATGTTGCAGACAGAGTTATGCTTGGGCCAGAGATGAACACGGATGCAGCAGAGAAAGTCAGGATGATCAGAGACAGGCTCAGAGTAGCTCAGGATAGGCAGAAACACTGGGCTGATGCTAGTCGCAGGCCGATGGAGTTCGCAGACGGTGATATGGTGCTAGTGAAGATATCACCTACTAGAGGGACGATCCGGTTCGGACGAGGAGGGAAGCTGAGCCCCAGATACATCGGGCCGTTCGAGGTACTTGGCAGGATTGGAGAGGTAGCTTACAGGGTTGTACTTCCACCCAACCTAGCAGGAGTTCACGATGTCTTTCACGTATCTCAGCTAAGGAGATATGTTCCAGACCCCAGTCATGTGCTAGATCATTCAGAGTTGGAGGTCGGACCGAGCCTTACAGTTTCTGAGCAGCCAGTGGAGATATTAGACAGGAGGGAGAAGAGGCTGAGGAACAAGGTTATACCCTTAGTACGAGTAGCTTGGAGCCGTCACTCTCCAGGTGAATCTACTTGGGAGAGGGAGTCGGACATGAGGGAGAGATACCCATACTTATTCGATCCAACCGCTGCGAGAGAACCACCCGTTCTCGCTTGATGCCTTGGAGGTTAGTTTCGATCATAGCCTTAGTCATTATTGCATTGCTTGCTATGTTAGAGTATTGTAGGGTCTTCAATCCTTGTGAATTTCGAGGACGAAATTTTTCAAGGAGGGAAGACTTGTAAGCCCTTGTTTTTCAAATTTTATTTTAATTAGTGCTAATTAATTTTTAGTGTCAATTTTAGCCTTAAAATAATTATTTAGATTTTTAGGAATTTTTTTAGAATTTTTAAATGATTTTTAAATAAGTTTTATATATTAAAAATATCACTTTATAATTTATTTAAATATTTTAATATCATTTTGTAAATTTTAGAATTGTTTTAATGTAGATTTGTAATTACTCAAATGTTTCAAAACTGCGGAATGCAAATTATTATTTGCATTTACCTACTGTGGGGGCCATTGTGTAAATTCCTAAACTAAGCGGGCCTAATTGCTAACCTATCCAACACCCCCCCACGACCACACTCTCTCTCCTCACCCACTCCGCTGACCGACGACCGCCAGTGCGGCCTGTTCCCGCCATTTTCGGCTGCCCCCCGACCGCCTCAACCCCTTATTTAAACACCCTCACTCCCCTCAGCACGACCACCCCCACTTCGACCCATCTCCGCCTACCACAGCCCCCGTCTTCCCCATTTAAAACCCGCCGCAACCCTAACTCCGGCGAACGCTCGTCCAGCCCCCACGACGAGCGCCACCGCCCGCAACCACCATCCTCCGACGCGCCTCGACGAGACGACCACAGCGCCACCAGAGCGTCGCCTCGCCGACGCCTCCCCCGCCATCCAGAGCTATCGAAACCCCCCTTCGACGATCGGACACGTGAGTAACAGAGCTCTTCTCGTGTCATCCGTGTCCCAAAGCCACGTGCGTGGTTCGCCAGGACACGGGGACGCTCGTCCAGTGTTTGGACACGTGAATTAGCATTCGTACGTGTCGTGCATAGCACGGACACGTAGAATCCTGTGTCCCTAACTGTCCGGACACAGGATCGAGTTTATTTTTTTTATGTGTTAATTAATTCAAACCTAATTAAATCTAAAAAAATCCTAACCCTAACACAAGCCGTGGGCTGACCCCCTGGCCAGCCCGACCTAGCCTAACCCCCCCCCCCCCAGCGCGCTCTGGCCCGAGTTCGAGTCCTGAGCAGCTGAGTTATTTCTTTTTCTTTTTCTTTTCCCTTTTCTTTTCTGTTTTTTTTTGTTATTTATATATATATATATATATATATATATATATATATATATATATATATATATATATATATATATATATATATTGGTATATATATATGTATATACTGTATATTAGCAGTATTTTTACATATGTATATATATTTTTATACTTAGTAAATTTTTATATATATATTTGTATTTATATACATATATATATATATATATATATATATATATATATATATATATACTTTTAAACATATGTATGTATATATCTATTATGTATAATTTTACCTTATTAAAATATTAATATTTAATTTGCACTTTTACCAAATTGTATTTTTGTATATTTAAATTAGTGCAACCATTTGGTGTCCAAGCCTAGCATGAATTTTTGGGCCCAAATGTGTTTTCACACATTCAAGACCTGTACAAGTCATATTGGACTTGATTCATGGCCTTGAGTCCTGTACCTGAACTTTGGTTCAAATTATGTACATGGACAAAATACACAGATAATTAATTATTTAATTTCAGATTGTGTGCAATGTTGTTTTTGATTTTCTAAAAATAATTAAAGTACTATTAAAATTCTGGAAAAATAGTATTTAGATACTATGTTAATTTAGCTAATTTAGTATAATTTTTATAGTATTTAATTTACAGTTTTGCCACTAGTTTGGCATATGGAACCAAAACTCATTTTCTGTATACTTAGGAAAAACTGATTTTTATAAAATACTTGTACTGGTTAATAAATTCCAGAAAAATTATAATAAATTTTTACAATTAGAAAAGATCATTTTGGTACTTTATTTTATGTAAAATTAAGATTTTTGTCTATCTCAAAAATTGTTAAAATACAATGATCATTTGATTTATTTATTGATTAATTACGACTTGTAGCTTTTTGTGTTATTTTGAGTTTTAGCCGTGTTGAACCCCACCCCTCACTAGTGTAAAGACCCTAGAAAGTTAGTTAAAGTAGTGTGTCACCCCACATTGGTCTCCTATGCTAAAATCATCATTTTGGCTAGGTGCCCAGTCACAAGTCGTGTTTCACCAATTAGTGTCTTAGCGTTTTAGCTTAGTGTAAAAACTAAGTTATTGCATTTATTTCTACAGTGACGAGTTACCAGACATCCATAGCACTTTTATCGTAGCTTGTTTTGCTTTGCTTTGCTAGAGGCAAGTACTTTCTACAAACTTTACATACTGTTACATAAATGAACTGCAAATCCAACCATGTTAAATGCTGATCCTTGGGGTAGCAAGTTAAAATATCACATGTTGTACTTTCCATTACTACCATGCTTAGAACAGTTTTATGTATCTCTCACATGATTAGAATATGGGTTATGGGAAAACTGATAGTAGAGTACGTGATCATGCCCCCTTTATCGTACCGAGCAAAGTTACATTTTATATGTTACTGCACCGTAGGCCTTTATCCCGCATTTCTGTACAAATGTACACCTATGCTGTACACTTGTACGTATGTACATTTCATTTATATGTGCCCCAGCACATTGTACATCTATTGACCGATCACGTACCTGCTACAGTTTTAAACATTATATATACATCTGTCTCTATGACATATATGTCCTTGCCATGATAGATTGTGTGATGCCATGTTTCCAGTTATTTCCTTGTATGTTCAT
The DNA here is from genome assembly GCA_029216955.1 of Iris pallida. Classification (NCBI taxonomy): domain Eukaryota; kingdom Viridiplantae; phylum Streptophyta; class Magnoliopsida; order Asparagales; family Iridaceae; genus Iris; species Iris pallida. Next base: position 2,410,991 of record JANAVB010007596.1, read on the forward strand.
TTTCATGTTTCATATGCTAGTTTGCTAGATTCAGTACTTGCTCCCGTCCTGACAGGATAACGTTGTAGGTGTCCTTACTGAGGAGGAGTTACTCTGCGACACATATTATGGAGTTACTGCCGAGGACCCAGCTTTGCTTTACGAGGATGTTCCTGCAGGGAACCTCGCCTAGTTGTCTTTTGTTTTTAGACTTTTGAGAGTAGACATGTATTAGACTATATATTTTTTTGTAACTGGACATGTATCCAGTTTTACATTTCAGATCACTTGTACTTTGGACATTACTATATGAGACGACTTTTGTGTTTGGAGCATTTATGACTTTTATTCACTTATCGAACTGTTAGCACATTTAGTCTTATCCTGTTGTCTTTAGAATAGCCTACTACATTTTATATCAAACGTAGGCTGGGCATGACTCGGCCCGGCCCAACAATTTGGGCAGCGGGTCGTGACACGCGTCCTACATTGCCACCAACAGTTGATTAGCATACTTCGGTCTCTTTCTCTCAAGATTCGGAATGAATGCGAAATGCGATGAAAGCGAACAATGAAAACCAATCATCAAAAACCAACACAAAAACGTATTCATCAAAACCAAGCAGCGAAAGAAAACATCCAACAAAAACTCTTGGATTCATTTCAATAGAAGCCAATCCATCAATTGGAATGGTTCATTGCATTTCATCCATGATCAATCGATACCGGCAAAGGTTTCCCCAAAGACTGAGTCAACAAGCCGTAGGTATTACATAGTGGACCGCGAGGAGCGGGGCACTACAAATATATATATATGTTACTCCTAAAGAGCCAAGAATATTATTTTTAGCCCACCTGAATCCTCACCATCTCCATTACATTTATACCCAGCTTAATTATTTATACGTCATTTCAGAGTCAGTTTTTTTATCAATTGGACTATAAGTTTCTGCCCTCAATCTTTGAATATTAATGACATAGGGAAAGGTCGTAGAACATAAACTCCTCTTGGATTAGATCCATTTTTTCCTACTGTAATCAATCGCTTGATTTTCAAGAACTAATACTTACACTTGAAGAATTGATATTCACACATGAGGAACAAATACTTATACTGATCTCCTTTTATCATGTTAAATCTTCTTGTTTTCCAAAGACGGATACTTATATCTCTTCTTATCATAATTAATCTCCTCTGGTAACTTGGAACTTGCTTGAATTTTTTTCGAAGCTTCTTTGAAATTTTTATAGATAAAGTTGAGAGAATATTCCTTAACCTACTATCGTGAGGAAGATGTACACTATAGCCATTTATCTAAATCATGAAACCTGTGGGTTCACTGCAGCCAGCTGCACACTGGCGAGGCATGGGCTCTAAGTTAAAATGATTTCAGGTATGCATAAATTTTCGGTTGCTGTTGAGACTATGTCTCGAATGCATCACATTTTGACCCCTTAAGTTGTACCATCAATATTACTTAAAAAAGAATAAATTTGATAGAATATTCGGTAACCTATCATTACTTGAGTCATGGAACCAAGAGTTCACTACAGCTTGATGTACACTGGCTAGGCATAGTTTCTAGGTAAAATAATATATATATATATATATATATATATATATATATATATATATATATATATATATATATTTCTACTTATTAATGGTGCTTGGAGGCATGCCTCCAAGGGGGCTCAAACCCGCGCCACTGCGCCGGGGTGCTCCACCGTTCCCAACGGGCTACGGCCACGGAGACATTATATATATATATATATATATATATATATATATATATATATATATATATATATATATATATATATATATATATATATATATATATATATATATATATATTATATCCTATTGTCATATGATTATTGATTGTTCTTGAAACCACATATCCTTGTACTCTTACCTTGACTTGATTGGGTACCTTATATACAAACCTTTTATACTATTCCCTTATTTCATATCGGTTAGATTCATTTATTATACGTCTTCTCAATAAATCCCTATAGTTTCTTTCTTTTTTGCCTTTCATATTCTCGAAGCATCATTTGATTTTTAATGATTACGTATTACTATATTTTGATATTTATTCTCGATCGTGCCTAGATTTTCTAAATTTTGTTCGTGTCTAGATGACTTTGATTCTATTATTGATCGTGACTAAATTTTGATTCTATCCTTGATCGTGCCAAAATTGTTTTGATTTTTGATCATACTAGATGATTTTGATCGTGCCTATATTTTGATCGTACCTAGATTTTGATTTTATTGATCATGCCTATATTTAATTATGCCTAGATAAATTTTCATGTACAGATGATTATAGTATTGATTGTGACTAGATTTTGATCCATGATCGTGCTTAAGTGATTTTGATTTTATCTTGATTATGCTTAGATTTTGATTATTCTTAGTCGTGCCTTGCCGCACAATTTGAAATTTTGAGGAAAAAATTCTAAGGTGGGTAAATATGTAACCCCATGTTTTCAAAAATCCCGACTATTATTGTTTTCTATGAATTATTATTATTATTTTGGTAATTATAGAAAGGAAGTGACGTTCTTGTAACTAGCGAAGTGGTAGTGGCAAGTTTAGTAAATAGTTAGCCATGTTTAAGGTGGGAACCTTCTATACTTGCTTAATTAAGTGTGCTTTAGTTAAGCATATGTTTAATTAATCCTAGGGAATATTCCTATGGAAACTAGCATATTCTTAGAATTTTCTTGGAATATTCCTTTCTAACCCCAATTAGCATGTGCTTAATTAATTCTATATTATTTAGCCCCATGTGATTCTTGGGCCTATGGCTTGGGATCAAAACTATAAATACACCACAATTTTCCTTATATTTATTCATTCTAGCCCAAACCCACTCTTTCCACGCCCAAAAATCGGCTGATCCAGACTTAAGTCTGTGTCCAGTCCACCGTTTCTGCCTGTGTCAGCCTCGGATCCGACCCCGGGTATTCACATTCGATTTCCTTAATTTTGTGCCCAATACAAATACAATTTTCCTCCATATTATGTGTCTGACACAAGGAAATCACACATACAAAATCAAATTCCTCGACACAAAATCTGTGTCCGTGTCCCTCCATAATATAACATGTCCACCGAGGTTCCCTGTAACCTCCCCGTGTGTCACGCCCCAGAACCAGAATACCGGAGAGCGGGGGCGTACATAGCCAGCTACGTATATTGAAATGGAATTCACCTCGCTATACGGTCACGGCTGTCTAGATATGAGGGTTTACTACAAGCCAACAGTCTCTTAAGGTCAAGCCTATTGTCTCAATCACAAGCAAGTAATATAGTTACAAGATGTTAGACCACCAAACATACAATAAAAGGCATCCCAAATATTACATATTCAGCTGATCATGAAGCTAGTCGTACAAAATACGAGGACTAGCAAGAGTTTAGTCATACATTATCAACCCTAGGATTTGTTAATCATGTTTACAGCCCGTAGGCAGATAGTAAGTAAATATGCATCGAGCTAACAGGTGCTCGTCGGCTAAACGCCTCAAAAGAATAATTTTACAATGGAGTGAGCGAAACAAAACAGAAAACCCACTCGTTGCCCGGGTTCCGTCTAGTCGCCACCATCGGGCTGGAGGTTCGGTAGATCTTCGGGAGCTGCTCCGAAATCTGGCCACACAAAACCAGCTGGGTCAAACCCCAGAAAGAGCAAGTACCACAAAGGAAGCCACGAAATAAGAACAAAAGCCAGCATATCAGAACATAAAGAATAGAAGAAAGTATAAGTAATAAAGTACAACAAGACAATAAACGGCTAGAGACGTGGAACCATTCCGGAAGCCAGGTTACAACCCTTAAACCAAACAAGGACCGAGGTTGTAACCCTTCGCCTGAATAGCACTCTGTCTCTACCCATTTATTGTTTAAGAATAAGTAAAACAGTCATTCTCAGGAGTACCAAGTACAGGGACTAGACAAGACTTAGACGGGGCTAGACACCATCTATTCACAAACGGCCAAGCAAATACTACGGCTTACTACTTAACTAACTAGGGTTATCACAAGCCTAATTACTAACAAGATGCAAATGAGAATTTTCCAGTCCCAAGTCCTGCAGACTATCCAGTTATCCTTCCGCGGGTTGAGAGTATGGATGGGTACATCGCCCTGGAGACGATATACTCTTAGGTGACTTAGAGGTGCAACACATGACAGTGTGCTGGAAATGTGCTCTACTCGTCGGCAAGCTACAAGTCCATTAAAAGCGCCCAGATAACAAGATTGCTTGTGACAGAAAATTCTCCATGAACTATAGTTTGAGCTAGTCATTAACCTAATCCATATTCAGTAAGAATCCCTGACCGTGGGAACCAGGGAGTCATGTCCTAGACATGATGCAAGACAAGACAATTGGATAGCACAAACAAGCAAGAAGGAACACCCACGGTGTCAAGTTGGTTATACGAGTCAAGTTAGCCATCGCAACAGCATCAAGTCAAGTCAAGTTACAAGTTACAAGTCAAGTCAGGTTATAAGTTAGGAGTGTGCCGCCACGGGCCACTATCAAGTTATCAGGTTACAAGTCAAGAGTGCACCCCATCGGGTCACTACCAAGAAGATCAGAAGTACTAGGATCATAAATCACAGAAATCACGAAAACCATACTAGTCATAAACAAAACACCAAAAAAACCGTGCCAGGTCATGTTGGGTCGAGACAGTCGTGTTGTGTGGAACAAGATCTCAAAACTCCAATCCACGAAAGAGAACCCAAGTCCCAGAAAATAAAACCAAATCATCATGGGCAAGTGGGTTGCGCAGGGGGTTGGGCTGCACTGGGGAAAAGGATGGCACAGGGGATGGATGGCGCAGAAGCCAAGCGCTCTAGGGATGGATGGCGTAAGAGATGGATGGCGCAAGAGCCAAGCGCGCTGGGGATGGATGGCGCAGGAGATGGATGGCGCAGGAGCTAAGCGCGCTGGGGATGGATGGCGCGGGAGATGGATGGCGCAGGAGCCAAGCGCGCTGGGAAGAGGGAGGCGCTGGGACTAAGGAGCGCCAGCGCGGTTCGGCTCAGCGCAATGCGCTGGCCGAGGAGTCGCACAGTCCAGCCCAAGGGGCCGAGCGCGGATCAGTCCAGCGCTAAAGAGCGCTGGCCGAGAGGGGAGTTGGCGCAGTCCGGCCTTGCGCTAAGGAGCGCAGGCCGAGGGGTCTTCTTCTCCATAGGCTGAGATGAACTTCTCAAGAACACCAAAACTTCAAATCTTCATATCTTGGCCAAATCAAAACCAAATTTGGATTTTCAAAGTTCTAACTTGTGTAAAATTGAATTCTCTTCCACATGGAAGCATCAAAACAAGTAAAAATCAAGGTTTGATAGATCAAACCAAGAATTTCTGAAAATGGTTAAAACCTAGATCTAGAAAAATGGAAGCTCCAAATCACAAAATGCCAAGTTCTAATGTTGATCACCATGGCCTAATCTAGCTAATGGACAAATAAAATGGGGTTCTCATATGGTGGCAAGGTGCACTTGGCTTGGTGTTGGTGGAGGATGGAAGAAAAAGATAGAGAAATTAATGAAAGAGTAAAGAGGAGAGAGAAAAGTTAGGAAGGATTTTAATGAGGGTGAGTTGTGGTGGAATGAGGTGGAGAATGTTGAGATGTTCCATGCATATTAAACCAAACCAAACCAATCCTTCTCCACAAAATAAAACCAAGCCATGTCAAAAACCCATTTACAAGAAACCAAAATCCGTAAGTCGAGAAAATAAAATACATGCCAAAATCCAACTTCGCGTACAATTACGAAATACGGGAAATGAGGGTGACAACTCTACCCACCTTAAAAGAATTCCATCCTCGGAATTTAATCAAGGAGCTAGAGATTGCCACAGCATGCTACACTAAGCATCAACAACTACACTAAGCAGTTCAATCATACAATCGTACATGCAATCAAGGAATGAAGAGCATAAGGCATAAGGAAGACATTATACCTTACGAGTCAAACAGGAAGGGATATCGCGATCGGATATCATCCTCACGCTCCCACGTTGACTCACCGAGAGAGTGATGACCCCAAGCAACACGGACTAAGTTAATAGTCTTATTTTTGAGCGTCTTCTTCCTCCGGTCCAATATAGACACGGGCCTCTCCTCATACGAAAGGTTGGTACCAACAACCAATTCTGAATGGTCTAGGATATGGCTCGGGTCCCAGATGTACCGTCGTAATTGGGACATATGGAATACATCATGCACCTCACTTAGCGACGGCGGAAGAGCGAGACGATAGGATACATCTCCTACTCGCTCCAGGATATCGAACGGCCCTATATACCTAGGACTAAGATTTTTCTGCACGCCGAAGCGAATGACGCCGCGGTTGGACGAGATCCTAAGGAATACATGGTCGCCGATAGCAAACTCTAAGGGTCGCCGATGAGCATCGGCCCAATGCCGCTGGCGATCTTGGGCCACTCGAAGACTATCTCTGATCCTTCTGACCACTTCAACTGTCTGGACAATCATTTTTGGACCGAGCATCTGCCTCTCTCCGATATCATCCCATGCTAGCGGAGATCTGTACTTCCTACCATACAGTGCCTCGAACGGAGCCATCTGAATACTGGCCTGGAAACTTTTGTTGTACGAGAACTCCACCAGGTGCAGGTGATCCTCCCATGAACCACCGAAGTCGAGTGTACAAGATCTCAGCATATCTTCAAGAGTCTGGATGGTGCGCTCTGACTGGCCATCTGTCTGCGGATGATATGCCGAACTGAACTGGAGACGAGTTCCCAAACTCTTCTGCTGGCTACGCCAAAAGTGTGACGTAAATCTCGAATCTCGGTCGGAGGTGATACTGACGGGCACACCGTGAAGCCTGACAATCTGCCTGAGATACATCTCTGCCAACTGAGCCGTTGACTGCCCAATTCTGAATGGGAGAAAATGAGCCACCTTCGTGAGCCTGTCAACTATAACCCAAATAGCATCTCGACCAGCTGGGGATCTGGGCAATCCAGTCACAAAATCCATGGTCACATGCTCCCATTTCCATTTTGGAATCGGTAAGGGCTGAAGAAGTCCAACGGGCCTCTGATGTTCAGCTTTAACCTGCTGGCAAACCAAATACCGAGAGACAAACCGGGCTATCTCCCTCTTCATGCCATTCCACCAGAAATGCTGACGAATATCACGGTACATCTTCGTGCCACCGGGATGAATAGAATATTGTGAACTGTGAGCTTCTGCCATGACCTTCTGTCTGATATCTCCACTGGGTACACAAAGACGAGTGCCGTGCCGAAGTGTACCATCTTCATGAATACATAACTCTGGCCTTCTTCCTACCTCATACTCTGCTCTGAGCTGCTAAATCTTGGAATCTCTAGACTGCGCCATCCGGATCCTCTCAACTATGCTGGACTGAACCTGTAGACTGGCCATCAATGCCACACTGGTAGAAAGAACCACTTCAATTTCCATCTTCTGAAGATCTGCCAATAACTCTGGTTGCGCTGTTAGGAAATAAACTCCGGCTTTCCTGCTCAACGCATCTGCTACAACGTTGGCCTTCCCTGGGTGATACTGCAAATCCACATCATAGTCCACTAATAGCTCAAGCCATCTTCTCTGCCGCATATTAAGGTCTTTCTGGGTGAAAACATACTTCAGGCTCTTGTGATCAGTAAATATCTCCACTCTATCTCCGTATAAGTAGTGCCTCCACAACTTAAGTGCAAACACTACTGCTGCCAGCTCCAAGTCGTGGGTCGGGTAATTCTTCTCATGATCACGAAGTTGACGTGATACATAAGATATTACCTTCCCATGCTGCATCAAGACACACCCCAATCCTCTGCCTGATGCGTCGCAATAAACTGTGAATCCTCCGGTTCCATCCGGAAGTGTGAGAATGGGAGCCGTTATCAAACCTCGCTTCAACTTCTCAAATGATTCCTGGCACTCTGATGTCCAAGCAAACTGCACATCTATGTGGGTCAACTGGGTCATCGGCGCCGAAATCCTAGCAAAATCTGAAACGAATCGTCGGTAGTAGCCGGCTAATCCAAGAAAGCTGCGAACCTCTGCCACTGAGCTAGGTACTGGCCATGACTCGATAGCCACAATCTTCTGGGGATCCACTTCTACTCCTCCTCGAGTAATGATGTGACCCAAGTATGAAATACGATCGAGCCAGAACTCGCATTTACTGAACTTGGCGTACAACTGGTGCTCTCTAAGCGTCTGAAGGACAACTCTGAGATGCTGCGCATGCTCTGCTTCGCTCTTGCTGTAGACCAGGATATCATCTAGGAACACGATTACGAACTGATCCAAGTAAGGCATGAATATGCGATTCATGAGGTCCATGAATACGGCCGGCACATTGGTCGCTCCAAAGGGCATAACAAGGAACTCCCAATGCCCATACCTCGATCTAAACGCTGTCTTCGGGATGTCCTGCTCTCTGACTCTGATCTGGTGGTATCCTGACCACAAGTCTATCTTCGAGAACACCGAAGCCCCTTTGAGTTGATCAAACAAGTCATCTATCCTCGGGAGAGGGTATCTGTTCTTGATTGTCACTGAGTTCAAGGTACGATAATCTATACATAACCTGGACGTACCATCCTTCTTTTTCACAAGAAGCATCGAGGCTCCCCAAGGCGATCCACTTGCACGAATGAATCCCTTGGTCCTGAGTTCTTCAATCATCTTGTACAAAATCTCCAACTCTGAAGGCGCTATTCTGTAGACTCGCTCTGATACTGGTGCTGTCCGGGGGATCAAGTCTATAGTGAACTCGATCTCCCGCTCTGGCGGCATCCCTGGATGTTCCTTTAGAAAGACATCTAGAAATTTTTCAACTATCCGGGCAACTGCACTGCTGCTTCTGCCATCCGTAATACTGGAGAAGATGGCTCCACCGCGCCTCTGGAAAATGAAAACTCTGGCTCGCCTGGAATGCTGAAAACAACCCTGCCAACATGGCAGTCTATCCCAGTATACTGGTTCCTCAACCAATCTATGCCTAAGACTACATCATAGTCTGCCATAGGGAACTCTATAAATCTAGCAGAAAACTCTCTACCGCTAACTACGATCCGACACGAGGAAAACACTCGATCTACTCCCACAAGACCATTACCAGTAAGTATATTGAGCCTCACTGATAATGACTCGGGCTCCAATCCTATCCTTGTTGCGAATCGTGCAGACATGAATGAATGCAATGCACCAGAATCAAATAATACCAATGCTGGAGAGGAGTTGACGAGAATAGTACCTGCCACTACCTCACCTGGTGCAACTTTTTCTTCCATAGCCATCATCATCGCCTGACCTTGTCCTCTAGCTACGGGTCCCCTCTGCTGGAAACCTCTCTGCCTGTTCTGCACTGGAGCCTGGATGTACTGCTGCTGGATCTGCTGCTGAAATACCTGGGCCTGAGGCAACAATGTCCTCGGGTACTGCTGCTGCTGCATAGGTGTTGGTCCCCTAACTGATGGACTGGTTAGGTTAGAAGAAGACGAACTACCCCTATTCGGACAGGCTCCTATCTTGTGATCGACCGCTCCACAAGCAAGGCACAATCCTTGCGCCCTACGACAATCCGTCATTACATGGCCTGGCTTCCCGCAATGAGAACATCCCATTGCGAAAGTCTGCTTCTGCTTCTGCTGTTGCGGGTATGTCGGGGTTGATTGCTGAACCGACGTCACTGAGGCCGCCCGCCTCGGAGTTCCAATGGTCAAACCTCTAGCTGCCGGGGCTGGAGCTGATGATTGGTGCATCTGACTGTGGGATCGCTTCCTACCTCCGGTCCTGTCCACGATCCTCTGGGAGGTGTACTCATGCCTCCTAGCTGCTCTCAACACTGTATCGAACGTCTGGTGCTTGAACTGCTCAACTGCCAACAAGATCTCCAAATGCAGTCCCTGCTGGAACCGCTGGGCCCTATCAAACTCGGTCGCCACCAAGGTAGGGACAAACCTACTGAGTCTAGAAAACTCAGTCGTATAACCGTCGATCGTTCTGCCTCCTTGCTTCAAGTTGGTAAATCTGGTCTGCAGGTCGTACCGAGCTACAGCATCAAAATACTTCGTCTGAAATTTCTCTCTAAATACTGCCCAAGCAATGGGTGCCACTAATCCCATGGCCTGTGCCACCCACCAACTGCGAGCCAAGTCCAGCAACTGTAGGCGCACCACCGCCACCTTCTCATTCTCAGGTGTCCTAGCTGCTTCCAGAACCACCTCGGTATCCTGAAGCCAAGCGTCCACAGCAATCGCATCTTCACTGCCGTCGAAGAATGGAGGGTTCAAGCGCTTGAAGCTGTTAGCCGCGCTGTTCCCTGGATGACTGCCTCTGGTCAAAGCATCTGCCACTGCCTGGTACAAGGCGTCTCCTCTACGATCTTGGGAAGCTATCAAGGTCCTGATGAGACCTACCAGGGTGCCATCGTCCGGCTCGGCAGGCTGAACGGGCTGAACTGGGGGCTCTCCTCCAGTAGGTATAACTCGGGAGGCAACTCCGGAATGCTGGGCTTGATCTCCAGGTCGCTGCTGGTCCACGGGAGTTGCTCCGCCTTGCTGATCGGCAGGTTCATGAACAATGCCGCTGAAGAAGATAACATAGGAAACAATAAGGAAGGACCAGGACAGATCAACGATACAAATATGTGATCAGGGCAAGAATCCAGAGATTCAGAGGATATGAACAGAGATCAAGGACGAGTACTGATTGAGACATCTATTCGGTAAACCCTCACATTTCTTGAATGCCAAGACCTGCATGGGCCAACACTTAAACCATGTCACGCCCCAGAACCAGAATACTGGAGAACGGGGGCGTACATAGCCAGCTACGTATATTGAAATGGAATTCACCTCGCTATACGGTCACGGCTGTCTAGATATGAGGGTTTACTACAAGCCAACAGTCTCTTAAGGTCAAGCCTATTGTCTCAATCACAAGCAAGTAATATAGTTACAAGATGTTAGACCACCAAACATACAATAAAAGGCGTCCCAAATATTACATATTCAGCTGATCATGAAGCTAGTCGTACAAAATACGAGGACTAGCAAGAGTTTAGTCATACATGATCAACCCTAGGATTTGTTAATCATGTTTACAGCCCGTAGGCAGACAGTAAGTAAATATGCATCGAGCTAACAGGTGCTCGTCGGCTAAACGCCTCAAAAGAATAATTTTACAATGGAGTGAGCGAAACAAAATAGAAAACCCACTCGTAGCCCCGATTCCGTCTAGTCGCCACCATCGGGCTGGAGGTTCGGTAGATCTTCGGAAGCTGCTCCGAAATCTGGCCACACAAAACCAGCTGGGTCAAACCCCAGAAAGAGCAAGTACCACAAAGGAAGCCACGAAATAAGAACAAAAGCTAACATATCAGAACATAAGGAATAGAAGAAAGTACAAGTAATAAAGTACAACAAGACAATACGGCTAGAGACGTGGAACCATTCCGGGAGCCAGGTTACAACCCTTAAACCAAACAAGGACCGATGTTGTAACCCTTCGCCTGAATAGTACTCTGTCTCTACTCATTTATTGTTTAAGAATAAGTAAAACAGTTATTCTCAGGAGTACCAAGTACAGGGACTAGACAAGACTTAGACGGGGCTAGACACCATCCATTCACAAACGGCCAAGCAAATACTACGGCTTACTACTTAACTAACTAGGGTTATCACAAGCCTAATTACTAACAAGATGCAAATAAGAATTTTCCGGTCCCAAGCCCTGCAGACTATCCAGTTATCCTTCCGCGGGTTGAGAGTATGGATGGGTACATCGCCCTGGAGACGATATACCCATAGGTGACTTAGAGGTGCAACACATGACAGTGTGCTGGAAATGTACTCTACTCGTCGGCAAGCTACAAGTCTATTAAAAGCGCCCAGATAACAAGATTGCCTGTGACGGGGAATTCTCCATGAACTATAGTTTGAGCTAGTCATTAACCTAATCCATATTCAGTATGAATCCCTGACCGTGGGAACCAGGGAGTCACGTCCTAGACATGATGCAAGACAAGACAAGTGGATTGCACAAGCAAGCAAGAAGGAACACCCACGGTGTCAAGTTGGTTATACGAGTCAAGTTAGCCGTCGCAACAGCATCAAGTCAAATCAAGTTGTAAGTTACAAGTCAAGTCAGGTTACAAGTTAGGAGTGTGCCGCCACGGGCCACTATTAAGTTATCAGGTTACAAGTCAAGAGTGTACCCCATCGGATCACTACCAAGAAGATCAGAAGTACTATGATCATTAATCACAGAAATCACGAAAACCATACTAGTCATAAATAAAACACCAAAAAAAGCGTGCTAGGTCATGTTGGGTCGAGACAGTCGTGTTGTGTGGAACAAGATCTCAAAACTCCAATCCACGAAAGAGAACCCAAGTCCCAGAAAATAAAACCAAATTATCATGGACAAGTGGGTTAAGCAGGGGGTTGGGCTGCGCTGGAGAAAGGATGGCACAGGGGATAGATGACGCAGAAGCCAAGCGCGCTGGGGATAGATGGCGCAGGAGATGGATGGCGCAGGAGCCAAGCGCGCTGGGGATGGATGGCGCAGGAGATGGATGGCGCAGGAGCCAAGCGCGCTGGGGATGAATGGTGCAGAAGATGGATGGCGCAGGAGCCAAGCGCGCTGGGGAGAGGGAGGCACTGGGACTAAGGAGCGCCAGCGCGGTTCGGCTCAGCGCAATGCGCTGGCCGAGGAGTCGCGTAGTCCAGCCCAAGGGGCCGAGCGCGGATCAGTCCAGCGCTAAAGAGCGCTGGCCGAGAGGGAAGCTGGCGCGGTCCGGCCTTGCGCTAAGGAGCGCAGGCCGAGGGGTCTTCTTCTCCATAGGCTGAGATGAACTTCTCAAGAACACCAAAACTTCAAATCTTCATATCTTGGCCAAATCAAAACCAAATTTGGATTTTCAAAGTTCTAACTTGTGTAAAATTGAATTCTCTTCTACATAGAAGCATCAAAACAAGCAAAAATCAAGGTTTGATAGATCAAAACCAAGAATTTCCAAAAATAGTTAAAACCTAGATCTAGAAAAATGGAAGCTCCAAATCACAAAATGCCAAGTTCTAATATTGATCATCATGGCCTAATCTAGCTAATGGACAAATAAAATGGGGTTCTCATGTGGTGGCAAGGTGCACTTGCCTATGGTGTTGGTGGAGGAAGGAAGAAGAAGATGGAGAAATTAATGAAAGAGTAAAGAGGAGAGAGAAAAGTTAGGTGGGATTTTAATGAGGGTAAGTTGTGGTGGAATGCGGTGGAGAATAGGTTAAGATGTTCCATGCATATTAAACCAAACCAAACCAATCCTTCTCCACAAAATAAAACCAAGCCATGTCAAAAACCCATTTACGAAAAACCAAAATCCGTAAGTCGAGAAAATAAAATATATACCAAAATCCAACTTCGAGTATAATTACGAAATACGGGAAATGAGGGTGACACCGTGTCCAGAAAACTATCCTTCGAGTCCGGCGCCAGCATCTCTTCTTCGTCGAAGTCGACAAGAGAAGGCATCAATCTGCACCGCCACCAGAACTGCTTTGGCATCAATCTGCACCGCCATCCTCGTCGGCACTGAGTTCTTGAAACCGGTAACTACTTGGCTGCCTTCCCTCAATTCGGATACCGTATTCGCACTCCACAGACCTTAATGCTGCCTCTCGAGTTTTGTGCTCAAGATCTCATGACCCATTGCTAGACCGTCTGTTCCTAGATTTGCTCGACCGGAGCTTTGGCCATGTCCAATCGAGTCCATCATACTCACTGTGTGATAGTTGACTCATCCCGGAGATCGACACCTCGTCCGAGAAAACTCGGCCGCTTTCTCACCTCAACCACTAGGTGTTGGCCTCCACTTGGCCGTGTGCCCAACTGACACGCCTCAACCGTGTCTCCAGAATGCAACGCTCCCCGTCACCGATGTGCAGCATTTTCGTTTACTTTCTGCAGTGTCGCCTGCCTCCGAAGTGCTAACGAGCACCATTCTTGGCTACCTCATCATTGGGACTCCGTCGCTTAGACTCTTTCGACTTCGGCGAGTCCCCGACAAGCCACATGACTCGTGCCGCCTTGGATCCCCTCTAACCATCGAGAGAGAAAGACTTCGGCGGAGCGCCACCAGGCAGATCTGACTTCTCCAGTACCCCACTGACCCCGTGGGTTAAGCACTCGGAATTCGACTCCCTACAGTGCTGGCCATCCACCGCCAGCACCATCAACTCCTATTTTTTATTGGTGAGCATTCCCTCCCATTTCTTTTCCTTTCCATTTTTGACTATCTCTTCCCCCCCCCTCTGTCACCCCCACTATCCTAGATAGGGATATTATGGACATTTACATTATATTATTACTTAAATATTAGTTAGGTTATTATTATTAGTATATTATCTTGATGGTTTAAATAATTATTTTTAAAAAAAATAGATAAATAAATATATGCAATTAAGTTTTTATTATAAAACTTTTAATATATTAAATAAATATGGATACAAAATATTTGGTTTAATTTTAGAAATAAATTTTTTATATATAATTGTTTTGCAATTATTTCATTTATTGAGTGTATATACATATTTAGATATATATTTTATTAATAGAAATAAAAAGGAAAAGAATTTCTATTTATATATATATATATATATATATATATATATATATATATATATTAAAATATATATATATATACACCTATACAAATATACATATGTCAAAATCAAAGATACAAACACACCCCACCAACAACAGCAGCAACATTTGGCCGAAACCCGATTCCCTTATATATATATATATATATATATATATAAAATATATATATATATATATATATATATATATATATAGAGAGAGAGAGAGAGTTTTTATAAACCCTAACCCTAGCCGACATACCCCCGCCGCCTTCCCAACGACCCAGCGCCGCCACCACGACCGCCGGAGCCGCCGCCGGTGGCCGGAACACGTGCGCGCACGCACGTTTGACAGTAGCAACGAGTACCCCGGAGCCGATTTCAGAGCGACGTTTCGTCGCGCTCGCTCGATCAATTCCCGAGCCATTTCTTCCGGTATGATCCTAACCTATACACCTTTAATTCCCTTCAAATAGTTTGTGTTAGTTCGCATCATGTGCAACGAAAAACGAGTTCCAAAATCGAAAAAACTTGATTTATTGGACTTTAGAAACTATTCCGAAATGCCAACTTGGCAGTCGATTTGTAACCAAATTATCGCGAACCTTGGAAAACCTTCTGAAGAGACTTGTAGACAACATATAGGAGATCAAAACCCTTCTTGTAGATTTAATTTTCATGCATTATACAAAAAGTTATTGGTTTGTGAAGATTGAGAAAAAACTAGTTTTCAAAACTGAAAGCATTGAAAGGTGCGTATCGATTTCATGGACATGTGTGCTTTGACGGAATTCAAATTGGTCGCATGTGCGCGACGAATTTGATGCGTATCCGTCAAAATTTACCATATTTGCCTTTTTGCAAATTTATCAATTACTTTGTGCACGTTCGTCACATCGAGACGAAACTTGCGCCAACAGGACTGTATTAATTTTTTGGTCCTGTATGCCATATTTGGTTCAATTCTGAGAAGGTCGACCGAAACGCTATTTTGGCGGGCCTGCAACCCAATCCAACGGACGTATTTATGTACGACCCACCGGAGTCCAACTTTGGACATACAGTTGGATTCGTCTGGTCAAACCGGACCTGTAGACATGTAGTTTGATGACTTTAGAGACTTTCATTTTTTGGTGCAAAGCGGGTCCAATGGCGGACACCGTTTTGACCCAAAATTACCATTTTGCTCCTGTGTCCAGAATTGGACTTATAGGTAGGCTATTCTAGCTAATTTGACCAGTCTGAGAACGTTGGTAATATCTATTTCAGCATTAGGAGACTGTCGTACGAGTTGACCGTTTATGGCCCATTGAGTGGTTTGTAGTTCGATTTTCTCAGCTCAGGACCGCAGACAAGTATATTCTCTGATAGTTTTCATTATTTTGATATCTACTATATCAAATTTAGTTGTAGTATTATATTTAAATCCCGTCACGAGATGCCATTCCTGATTTATCTGGTATATGAGTACATTGTTCGATATTGTTTCTTGTACTTGTATAGACACCGATTTGGGAGTGGGCTGGCCCCTGCTCTTCGAATCCCGTGTCATGACGTGTCATGTCTGGATCCATTATACTACTCGAGGATAGGGAGTTATTAGAGGTTATGTGATCATTACCCCTACTTGTTACCCCTACTTGTTTATTACTTGTACATAGCTCCACCCTCACCACACGTAGGGTGTAGCCTGACCTTATACTACTTGTAAATAGCTTTCCATTTTGGCCGGCCTGCTCCCTACAATATTATGCTACCTGTGCATGTCACGACCCGCACCCTTATGAGGGGCACGAGCACGTGGGTACGTCCAGCCTACGCCGCAGAATCGGCGGTAGAACGCTGTATATAACGTCTGTAAATACCTATGACTAACAGTTAAAATGTACCTGTACAGTATATACTCTCCGAATGGAGGTGACATATCAATACAGTCTCAATCACAGAATAAAACTAAGGTAGATAGCTCAAAGGAAAGACATATGATAAATGAAAGAGTAAATAAGTCCACAGTCTAATACAAGTCCAGATATATACAACATCCCAGAGTATCAAAATAGAATATAGAAACTACAGTCTGATAAGCTAGCTGGATCGCAGTCCAGTCAAACCTAGCTAACCTACACTACTCTGGAAGTACAAAATCTAGTGGCTCCACTATAAGGCCACGATCTAAGGCTACACCATCTGACTCGAGCCCATAATAGGTCGAACAGTCCGCATCAAAATCATCTGTAATATATCATAACGGTATCCTGTCAGGAAAATGAGCAAGTACAAACACTAACAGCAGTTCCATGTGAATTGACAAGTTCTATAAGAGACAGTATAATGAACTACAAGACAAAGATATATGAAGACTTGGGAACCGTTCGGAAGCCGAGTTACAACCCTTAAACCAAACAAGGACCGGGGTTGTAACTCTTCTCCCGAGCAGAACTTAGTCTCCAAATCAAGGTACAATGTAAAGGCATGTAGAGCATGTGAGTAACTGTATATCATGCATGGTGAGAAAGTACTGAATATAGACAGAACAGGATATATGACAGGAAAAGTAAATATAAAATGTGCCTTGAATATTATAGCCTAATGTGATCGGTATGGGTCAAGCATCAGGCTTCCAGCCGACCGACTACAAGTACGTGGACTCGGCCCGGCCGGGATGGTAAGCTATGGAGCGAGAAGTAACACAGGTCAGGCTATACCCATCGTGAGGTGAGGGTATGGCTATGGTGCAAGGAGTAACTCAAGGGGGCATTGATCACACTATCTATAATATTTTCTATTTTCCCCGAGTAGTATACGGATCCGGACATAGCACGTCATGACGCGGGATTTCCAAAGAGGGGAGCAAGTCCTCTTCAGGAATCTGCGTCAATACAAGTACGAGAATCAAGACTAAGCAAGTACCAGTATCCCAAGAAATCCAGGAATGACATCTCATGACAGGAATCCGACAATACTAGTCCATGAACTATCGTGTCTGAGAATCAAGTAAGACACTACGACTGAATCGGATATAGCAAATATCAAGACAATGAAAACTATCAGTGAATGTACTCGCCTGCTGTCCTGAGCTGTATGGTATATCAATGCTCAGAGCGGTATCAGTGCATAGTCGGTCAAATGGAACAACATGATCTTGACCCAAGCCGATCACATAATGCTCTAATATCTCATGGCACTTACTTTATAGGTTTACATCGTACATCAGATTATATTTACTGCTTATTCCAGCTTTACCTTACATCTCACCCATGATATGCTATTCAGTTCTTTTATACAGTTTTTACTTCCAGTTTTGACATTCATCATTTATTTCATTATGATTGTCTCTTATAGTATCTATCAATTCATATGGAACTAATGTTGGTGTTTGTACTTGCTCATATCCTGACAGGATAACTCCTATTATTTTTCAGAGAATTTTGATGCAGACTGCCCGACCTACTACGGGTTTGGCATAGATGAAGTCTACGACCAGGACCTGCTTGTGGATCCGGTGCTCGTAGAGGACGCACCACCTGTAGTGGCTTAGTTTAGCTAGATTCTATCTGGACTATATTCCAGCTTGATACTTTGAGACTTATAGTATTTATTTGGGATCTTGTGTTATGTCTTTAAATTATGAACTTGTGATTGTGACTCAGCACTATTTTAGACTATTTACTTCATCTTTGGCTTTATCTTTATCATCGTGCTTATCTTCCTTAGATTTATGTGATTGAGTTGTGATTATATTCTTTCGTATGAAGATGACAGGTTATATTATTGTGACTTAGATACTGTATGTTTTAGATGACCTTTACAGCGTTCTACCGCCGATGCTGCGGCGTAGGCTGGACGTACCCACGTGCTCGTACCCCTAAACAGGGTGCGGGTCATGACACCCTCTCCTGTGAAATTGGAGAAATGATTTTTATAGGATTTTGGATTTTTGGATGGATTTTTAGACTAAGCACGTTGGGCCAGAATAGAGAATTCTTCACAAAAGTAGGCATTGGGCCCGATTTTATGGGTTATATATGGATTTTTCATATTTTATTTGAAGAAGTATGGGGTTTTGGCCTTTAAGTATTTTTTTAATTCATAGTAAGAATAGGGGCTAAGAACTGTTCGTTGGTTAAGTTGTTAGTAATTAAATTGACTAGTTAATAATTAAGATGGTTAGTTGGTAAATAAGTTAGTAGTTAACCAAGAATTTAGAAATTGGACTAGCAGATTTAAGGGAATTCTAGAACATTAATAGGATTCTTATTGGATTTTAGACATTAAGAATTAGAATAGAATTTTCTAAAACAATGTCTGATAGTCTAATATTATTTTCTAGGGTGGAGCTAGGGCGACTTCCACTCTTGGATGAAGGCAAGTAATCTATGACTTTGTTTCTTTACTTAATACATGTAGTCAGGTCTCATGTTGAACACGACTTGGACACGTATTGGACTTGTACTTCATGTGCTCATTGTTCAAGTTCTGGTTCTAGAACTTGGGGAGGGAAAATGTCAAGTAGGTATGTGACCAAACCAAAAATCGCTAGTTAGGTCATGTTGATAGCTCAATTATGCACTACATGCATGATTGACTCATACTTTTATTGTTCATGTGCTTACCAGATGGTCGCGTATCAAAAATGGTATTTCAATCACGAGTCTTAATCTTTTCTTGTGCATGTTTCTGTATTTCACGATCTTCTGTTATTTTAGGTCAGTTCATGTTTCATTGTATTTTCCTCTGCATTATTTTGTATTGATTTATTGTTGTATATGTACTTTGCTCCCATTATGACTGGATAGTTGACATTACAGATGAAATAGATATAACATTTCGGATCATATGAGGACATTGGAGCATGTGTAGATTAGAGTAGGATCTTGGGGTAGCAGATGGTGTATTAAAGGTGTTATATTGATATATGGTTATTTTATCAGATTTGCCTTTGGAAATTAGACATGCATTATGTACTAAAGATAATAGTAGACTGTGGTAGTTTTTTGTATGCTAGGTTGTTTTACTGCTGTACTAGTTTATGTGATTGAGCAAAGATCGATGTTTGCAATTATTTAGCAATTATTGAGGTCTAGAACAGCTCACTACCGTCGATACTGCAGCGTAGGCTGGACGCGATCACAACTCATATCCGATCATGCGGGTGTGGGTCGTGACAGGATTTCGGGTCCTTATGGAAGGAACCGAGTGAGTTATTTCCTCTCCTAAGTAGAAGAAGATTCTTGTAACAATATTGGCATCTCTGGTTTATTTGACCTTGGATTGACATCTCTGAAATTACCCTAGAGGGGGGTGAATAGGTTAAACTAATAATCAAGCAAAAGATGATTATTAATAGGCAATTTAAAACTTAGAGCGAGAAATAAGAGGCAAGAAAACCTACATCCAATGTAGCATAGTATCCTCCGTGATGCACTCCAGTCCCGAAACTCTCTCCGGATTTAATCCGTTGTTATCTCAAATAGTTACAGCATAACATTTGATTCTAAGGCTCACCGACTTCTACACATGAACACGAGCTTTGATCCAAAGGCTCGCCAACTTCTGCACAAAATTTGATACGAAGGCCTGCGGACTTCAGCCCCTTACAAGAAAGATTTTAACCTTATCACAAATAATGAAGATCCAATTTACAACTCAATAAAACTCTATTTCATTATGAAATGGCAAGTGATAACTCTTTTATGTGGAGAGGTTTGTTTTCTAAAAGATGGAAAGTTAAGGCTCCAAGATGTAGAGCAAGCCCCAAACAAAAGATGCACTTGGGTTTAAATAGAAAGTAAAAACATCCCAAAAATTATTGTGCAGAAGGTATACTGCCCTGCACAGTAACAAAAATAAATGGCTAGTTTATAATCGTTGGATTGTATTCAATGTGTCGAATCAAGCTAAACGGTATGCCCCCGATATACTATGGTATACTGTTGTTATGTCATTGTGCAAAGCAAAACTTGATGTGATAATAAGCGATATACCCCCAGTATACAATGGTATACCATAGGTATAATATAGTATACTTTCAGTATACCGGTCTAATACCCTATATTCAGATTTTTTTGACTGATTTTTGGTTTCTATCATTTGTCTTTCTATATTGAGTTACAAATAAACCTAAGGACTCAAAATAAAGAAAGATTACAGTGAGCGGGATATTTTGATAACTTGGCTTCTTTCTTTGTATGACGATGGCCTTTTTCTCTTGGCGACAGTTGTCCAAAGCTAAGAAGATTAGGAAATCTATATACCTTTCGGGGCTTCACCCCTGAACCTCCATGGGAGATGTGTAACCCCACTTCCCGAATTATTGAATTTTTGTATTTTCTGGGATTTTATAATTTAGGCATATTTTATTTTATGGTTTGTTTATGAGAATATTAATTTTTGATTAGTATCATGACGTGGTTTAGAACATTTTATGGCTATTAAGTTATTATGGACCTAATAAATATTTAATTGGTTTATTCTTAAAAAATAATTTTTCTTAATGATTTTTAAAACGAGCAATTAGAATTTGATTTCAAATTAAGTTTCCCTCCATTTGTAACAACCTTGTAACTAATTAACCAACTCCCTAACAAACTGAAACAGTTTTGGGTGCAGTTGGTAATAAAGAAATTTATTGAGGTCCTTTTTGTAAAAATACCAATTATTTTCTCTCAAAACTCTATTTAAAACCTCACTTCTTTTATCTCTCTCAGCTTCTTATTTTTTTCTTCCTTTGATAAGAAACTCTCGAGAGCAGAGCTCCCATCTTCCCTTTCCCATTTCCGTGCCCTAACCCTAATTTTCGATGGCGATGATGATGGCGATGGCCAGGGTGGTGGTCTGTCTCCACCACCGTGGCGACTAGGCCCGGCCACCTCGACGGGGGACGCACGACGACCAGGTGGCTTCTCCACCGCAGTAGGGGGACGACTTCCCCATAGAGTAGGCGAACGAGATACTTGCGGCGATATCATCTTCTTCGTTTTTTCGACCGCATCCCTTCACCTCAGCGACGTTCTTCGCCGAGAACTCATCGTCGACAACCGAGGTATGTTAACTTCAGTTCCTTGAAGAATCTATTCCTCTTTCAAATTTGTTTGGTTTCGATTTCACGCTCGGATCTGGACCAGGATCATTCTGATCGATTTTTCCCCTTCTTTAGTAACTCAAATTTCCCCAAGGACTTGACGAACGTTCGGCGGGAACACGATCATCTCCGAAGTCCGGATCGGTGAGTTCTTAGTTCAATTTGTTTCGACCTGTGATAGATTATGGATTCTTGGTGTTTGGTTGTGGATTTTGATCGACTGTATATCATTTTTCTGGAAGAGTGGGCAGGTGTTGATCGTAGGAGTGTGGATTGATCGTATTTTGATTAGGGAAATTTGATACTTAGAAATTGTAAGTTGATTTTGATTCCTTGAAGATTCTCTGAGTTTTTAGAGGCAGTGTTCAATTTATCCAAGATGATAATGATCTCTTAACACTCGGAAACCATTTGGTGTAATGCATCAACAGATCTTCGAGTGCTATTTGAACACAGGAGAGTCATATCTGAGCTCGTGTCCTCAGTGCTATTTGAACATTCCTTTAGGTAATTTCCTCTATTTCTCTTTATATTATATTGATGTTGTGGTTTTGCTTCAAAGTTGAATGGTTGGTGTTGGCCAGGTTCGGTCTTGAATTGTAGGTAGCCTGTGTCGACCGTAGCTCAGGTCCAGTGTGGTTCGTGTCCAAGTCTGGGTCATGTCCGGAGTGGAATATCCAAGGGCGGGATTCCTATTCGATTTTAACAAGTTGGTTTGTATTTCTATTTTTGATTTCGTTAATAGTTGGTTGTATATTTTCCTATTCTAAATTTCTGATTCGATTTGGTTGTATAAATTCTCTGGGATTGAGATTGACTGGTATTTGAGTATAGAGTTGGCGCAATTCTCTTTGTTTTAATTTTAGATTTGATTTAGTTGTATATATTTTCATACTGGTCCTGTATTTTTCCCTCCAAGTTTTGCCGTTTGTTTGGTGTTCAATTGGGAGCTGCCAATTTAGGCTACTCTTTCTGAATTCAAACGTTGAATTGAGCATAACAGTAGTTGAGTCGAGGCTAGAACTTTGGGCTTGGGGTATTCATGTGTGGATCCATTCTATGGGAACTCAGTATTAGAAGTATCCATATTGAATGGGTTGTGTAGCTATATGGTTTGAAGTATCAGAAAGAGGAGCGGGAGTATTGCTTGGAGGAACATTTAAATTCGAATGTTCTTCTAGACATTGATTTTGAATGTTGCTTAATTAGAGTTTATGTTTACTAGGCTCGGGATGTATCTGGGATGTGGGGTAAGCTTGGGCTAGGGATGAATGAGTAACAGTACAGGGCTTGGTTGGTCTTTACCATCTAGAGCTGGGGATATTTGCAAGTATCATTTTTAAGTTAGATGGTGGCTATGATTATAGCTAGCTTATGCTGTACTGTTTTGGGTCTTGGGCTGAATATATTGAATACTACTGTGATAATATTTGGGTTACTTATAATGATAAATATTTCAAATGTTATATAAATTCTATCTTACTTATTTCTTAGATTTATTTTAAGTTAATTGTTAAAGTTCTATACAAATATCTTTGCTAACAAATATATAGAAATTTCTAGTGTATTACTTTGCTAAAATGATTTACTAAAATCTATCTATACTTTGTGAATAATTATTATCATTTAACATTATTTGCCACAAACTATTTTAGACTAATAATTAGTTAATGTATACGTAAATGGTTAATTGACTAGTTTATTAATAATATTTTGCTATGCTAGGGTATATAGCTTATTTTCCTTATAGATTTAAACTCCCTTCTTATGTAGTATAATTAAAGGCAATTTTTAACTATATATATCATCTGTGTATAATTAGTATTGGTAGCTCTAAGAAAGTAATAGATATTTAGCTAGTTTAGCTATGACTAATTAATGTCTTTTATTTAGACTCTAGTTTAACCCCAATTGACTCAGGTGGACATAGCGAGTTATACAATTTTCGATCTTCCAAAGCAAGGCAAGTACACCGACTCGAAACCTTTACTCTGTATTTCTGTCTTGCCTCATGTTCTCATATTGACACGTTGTACACACGATTGTTTATCGTTCATTGTTAATCATTCATTGTTCAGTGTTCTTTACTAGTATATTGGGGTGGAAAAATACTACAGATATGTGACCAATCCTATATTAGCTAGGCATTGACTAACAGCTTAGGTCTCACATCGTGCACGTGGGACTCTAAGCCGTACCATTATTCATGTGCTCTTGTATCCTATACTACCCCAGCCGGTCACATACTTTGATAGTTATTTCAAATGCATATTACACTGATAGTCTAGTTCATTGTTCAGGATCTGGTACTATAGTTTCATCGTTATTCATGTACTACAGTTTCATATTCCTGTCTTGTACCATAGTTCATATTGTGTTTCTTTTTTATGCATTTCAGTTTACATTGTTTAGTGCTTCTTGTCGGTATTGTACTTTGCTCTCTTCCTGACAGGATACGTTGCAGGTTTACTTGATGATATTGTATCTCCTTCATGGGCCAGAGCCCAAAGCCAGGATAGAGATGCCTCAGGATAGACTTATAATTTCAGAGTTATAGTTAGATCCTTCTTAGATCGTTTAGAGATTTTTTATGTACCTTGTATTCAGGTTTCAGGATTATGTATTTTTTTAGGTTACCGGATTTGTCTCCGGTGTTATCATTTCTCTAATTGTATCTAAATATTTATAGATTGTGGTGATATTGGGAACGTGTATAGCAGCTGTATTGTTTTATATATCTTGTATCTTGGAGTTTTTCTTAGATTGTACATCTTACTGCGTTTAGTCTTCCAACATATGCTGGGCGTGTCCGACTCGTGTCCGATTATTCGGGAGCGGGTCGTGACATGTTTTTAGTGGTGGCCCATGCAGGTCTGTTCTAATGGCACTTAGGCTATAAAGTGCTACTGGGGAACCTGTTAGACTAAGGAAAACTCATCACAGCATAGGATTCGTGGGAAATGGTTATAGTTATTGAATATAGAGATTGTTTATACTCAATATTTTCTAGGAGGTTGACTATTTTTCCTAGGGCTTAGCAATCAACAAGTTTTCTTTCTATTACAGGATGGTTACCACCAGGAAGACCGCAAATCAGTCCGGAGCTACAGGAGCTTCGGATCAGACCGCAGATGATGTACCAGTGGAGCAGCTTCCACCACCACCTCCTCAGTTTCCTCCACTGCCTTCGACGATGATGTTTGATGGCATCCAGGTGATGGCCATTTTCCAGCAGTTTATGGAGGCACAAAACCATCAGGATGTGTAGTTTCGCGCTACGGTCATGGATGCCCTCACGACCCAAGAGCTGGCTCCACCAGCACCGGTAGCACCTAAAGCGCCAGCAGTACCGAGACCGGGGACAGCCAGAGACTACCAGAACCTTTGTCCGATGGATTTCTGGGGCCATGAGGGGATAGTATATGCGAATGAGTGGCTGGAAAACGTCGAACGGATGCTGAAGGTGGCGAGGATTCCAGATGACCTGAAGATGGAAGTTGCGAGCATGTGACTTTTTGATCTTGCCAGAGCCTGGTATCGAAAGGAGCTTCAGTTGGCCACACCCCAGATTCTTTGGACAGACTTTAAAACTCTGTTCAAGGAGAAGTTCTTCCCCGACGTGGAGCGAGATGAGCTTCGGATGCAATTCGAGGCATTACAGCAGAGGAACATGACGGTCGCAGAGTACACATCGGAGTTCACCCGACTCAGCAGGTTCGTAGAGAACCTAGTCAACGCACCAGAGGATAGAGCTTGGAGGTTCAAGAAGGGCCTCACCAGAGAGTTGTGGCATGCAATGGCGATCAGCCAGGCGACGACTTATGCGAGCATCCTCAAGATTGTTCAGGCCGTGAAAAAGGAGATGGACCCGAGGCCCAAGAGGGATAGGGACATCGGCAGTAGCAGCTACCAGACACCGGCGAAGAGGACTCAGATTCAGGCAAGGCCACAACAGCCAGCACAGCAGCATCACCATCCAGCCAGAGTTCATGCAGATCAGCCACAGAGGCAGCAGTTGGCAGTCACTTACAACTACTGTCACCGCCCAGGACATCATTACGACGAATGCCACAAGAGGCTGAGGCTTTGCTTGTTCTGTGGATCACCTGCTCACCAGGTCAAAGATTGTCCAGAAGCCATTGATCGCATTGCCCAGGGACAAGCATGAGGAGCACCGGGACCGCAGCAGGAGGACCTACCACTTCATGTCCAGCAGCCGTAGGGAGTTCAGCCAGAGGGACGAGTCTGCCTCCTGACAGCCGAGGAAGTGGAGACCATCCCGATTCCGGACAAATACTGACGACCGGGGGCACTTGTTGATCACTATCTTTCTTTGATGTTTCTTTTTGCATTTCCTTGTTGTTTCTCCATTTCGAGACTTATTTCTAAAGTCTCATTCCTATCTTACTGTTGTTTCATAGTACCTAGTAACTACTTGTTGACTTTTGATTGTCTCTTGATATCCAATTGTTTCTAAAGAACAGATAGTATCACCCTCTATTCTAACCTAGAATTTTCATAAATTTCCTGGGAATTCTTTTGGATAAAGTTGAGGAAATATTTGACAACCTACTATGACCTGGATTATAGAGGACGTGAGTCCACTGCAGCTAGCTGTGCACTGGCGAGGCATGGGCTCTAAGCCAAAGTAATTACGGGTACTCACAGGTTCTCGGATATTATCAAGACTAAGTCCTAAATTCATATTATTATCGGATAAAGTTGATAAAATATCTCGGTAGTCTATTATTATCGGGACCATGGAACCGAAGGTTCGCTGCAGCCAGATACATACTGGCGGGGCAGGAACTGTAGGAAAAGTGACTCTAGATATGCATGATTGTCGGATACTATTGAGACTATTATCCTTGATCGTGATTTCCATAACTATCATTTTGTATCACTTAAATCGTGCCAATTTCAAATTTTGTACTTGATTATCTTGATCGTGCCTAATCGTGCCATCTAGAATTTTGAGGACAAAATTTTTCTTAGGGGGGGTAGATTTGTAACCCCGCTTCCCGAATTATTGAATTTTTGTATTTTCTGGGATTTTATAATTTAGGCATATTTTATTTTATGGTTTGTTTATGAGAATATTAATTTTTGATTAGTATCATGACGTGGTTTAGAACATTTTGTCGCTATTAAGTTATTCTGGATCTAATAAATATTTATTTGGTTTATTCTTAATAAAATAATTTTTCTTAATAATTTTTAAAAGGAGCAATTCGAATTTGATTTCAAATTAAGTTTTCCTCCATTTGTAATAACCTTGTAACTAATTAACCAACTACCTAACAAACTCAAACAGTTTTGAGTGCAGTTGGTAATAAAACAATTTATTGAGGCCCTTTTTGTAAAAATACCAATTATTTTCCCTCAAAACTCTATTTAAAACCTCACTTCTTTTCTCTCTCTCTCTCTCTCAGCTTCTTTTTTTTTCTTCATTTGATAAGAAACTCTCGAGAGCAGAGCTCCCATCTCCCCTTCCCCATTTTCGTGCCCTAACCCTAATTTTCGATGGTGATGGTGATGGCGATGGCCAGGGTGGTGGTCTGTCTCCACCACCGTGGTGGCGACTAGGCCCAGCCTCCTCGACGGGGGATGCACGACGACCAGGCGGCTTCTCCACCGCAGTAGGGGGACGACTTCCCCACAGTGTAGGGACGGGATATTTACGGTGATATCATCTTCTTTGTTTTTTCGACCGCATCCCTTCACCTCGGCAACGTTCTTCGCCGAGAACTCCTCATCGACAACTAAGGTATGTTAACTTCAGTTCCTTGAAGAATCTGTTCCTCTTTCAAATTTGTTTGGTTCCGATTTCACGCTCGGATCTGGACCAGGATCATTCTGATCGATTTTTGCCCTTCTTTAGTAACTCGAATTTCTCCAAGGACTTGACGAACGTTCTGTGGGAACGCGATCATCTCCGAAGTCCGGATCGGTGAGTTTTGAGTTCAATTTTTTTCGACTTGTGATAGATTATGGATTCTTGGTATTTGGTTGTGGATTTTGATCGACTGTGTATCATTTTTCTGGAAGAGTGGGCTGGTGTTGATCGTAGGAGTGTGGATTGATCGTATCTTGATTAGAAAAATTTGCTACTTAGAAATTGTAAGTTGATTTTGATTCCTTGAAGATTCTCTGAGTTTTGGAGGCAATGTTCAATTTATCCAAGATGTTATGATCTCTTAACACTGGGAAACCATTTGGTGTAATGCATCAACATATCTTCGAGTGCTATTTGGACAGAGAAGAGTCATATCTGAGCTCGTGTCCTCAGTGCTATTTGAACATTCCTTCAGGTAATTTCCTCTGTTTCCATTTATATTATATTGATGTTGTGGTTTTGCTTCAAAGTTGAATGGTTGGTGTTGGCCAGGTTCGGTCTTGAATTGTGGGTAGCCTGTGTCGACCGTAGCTCGTGTCCAGTGTGGTTCGTATCCAAGTCTGGGTCGTGTCCGGAGTGGAATAGCCAGGGGCGGGATTCCTATTCGATTTTAACAAGTTGGTTTGTATTTCTATTTTTGATTTCGTTAATAGTTGGTTGTATATTTTCCTGTTCTAAATTTTTGATTCGATTTGGTTGTATAAATTCTCTGGGATTGAGATTGACTGGGATTTGAGTATAGATTTGGCGCAGTTCTCTTTGTTTTAATTTAAATTTGATTTAGTTGTATATAATTTCATATTGGTCCTGTATTTTTCCTTCCAAGTTTTGTCGTTTGTTTGGTGTTCAAATGAGAGCTGCCAATTTAGGCTACTCTTCCTGAATTCAAACGTTGAATAGAGCATAACAGTAGTTGAGTCGAGGCTAGAACTTTGGGCTTGGGGTATTCATGTGTGGGTCCACTCTATGGGAACTCAGTATTAGAAGTATCCATATTGAATGGGTTTTGTAGCTATATGGTTTGAAGTATCAGAAAGAGGAGCGGAAGTATTGCTTGGAGGAACATTTAAACTCGAATGTTCATCTAGACATTGATTTTGAATGTTGCTTAATTAGAGTTTATGTTTACTAGGCTCGGGATGTATCTGGGATGTGGAGTAAGCTTGGGCTAGGGATGAATGAGTAACAGTACAGGGCTTGGTTGGTCTCTACCATCTAGAGCTGGGGATATTTGCAAGTATCATTTTTAAGTTAGATGGTGGCTATGATTATAGCTAGCTTATGCTGTACTGTTTTGGGTCTTGGGCTGAATATATTGAATACTACTGTGATAATATTTGGGTTACTTATAATGATAAATATTTCAAATGTTATATAAATTCTATCTTACTTATTTCTTAGATTTATTTCAAGTTAATTGTTAAAGTTCTATACAAATATCTTTGCTAACAAATATATAGAAATTTCTAGTGTATTACTTTGCTAAAATGATTTACTAAAATCTATCTATACTTTGTGAATAATTAATATCATTTAACATTATTTGCCACAAACTATTTTAGGCTAATAATTAGTTAATGTATACGTAAATGGTTAATTGACTAGTTTATTAATAATATTTTGCTATGCTAGGGTATATAGCTTATTTTCCATATAGATTTAAACTCCCTTCTTATGTAGTATTATTAAAGGCAATTTTTAACTATATATATCATCTGTATGTATAATTAGTATTGGTAGCTCTAAGATAGTAATAGATATTTAGCTAGTTTAGCTATGACTAATTAATGTCTTTTATTTAGACTCTAGTTTAACCCCAATTGACTCTGGTGGACATAGCGAGTTATACAATTTTCGATCTTCCAAAGCAAGGCAAGTACACCGACTCGAAACCTTTACTCTGTATTTCTGTCTTGCTTCATGTTCTCATATTGACACGTTGTACACACGATTGTTTATCGTTCATTGTTCATCATTCATTGTTCAGTGTTCTTTACTAGTACATTGGGGTGGGAAAATACTACAGATATGTGACCAATCCTATATTAGCTAGGCATTGACTAACAGCTTAGGTCTCACATCGTGCACGTGGGACTCTAAGCCGTACCATTATTCATGTGCTCTTGTATCCTATACTACCCCAGCCGGTCACATACTCTGATAGTTATTTCAAATGCATATTAAACTGATAGTCTAGTTCATTATTCAGGATCTGGTACTATAGTTTCATCGTTATTCATGTACTACAGTTTCATATTCCTGTCTTGTACCATAGTTCATATTGTGTTTCTTTTTCATGCATTTCAGTTTACATTATTTAGTGCTTCTTGTCGGTATTGTACTTTGCTCTCTTCCTGACAGGATACGTTCCAGGTTTACTTGATGATGTTGTATCTCCTTCATGGGCCAGAGCCCGAAGCCAGGATAGAGATGCCTCAGGATAGAATTAGAATTTCAGAGTTATAGTTAGATCCTTCTTAGATCATTTAGAGATTTGTCATGTACCTTGTATTCAGGTTTCAGGATTGTGTATTTTATTCAGGTTATCGAATTTGTCTCCGGCGTTATCATTTCTCTAATTATATCTAAATATTTGTGGATTGTGGTGATATTGGGAACGTGTATAGCAGCTGTGTTGTTTTATGTACCTTGTATCTTGGAGTTTTCCTTAGATTGTACAGCTTACTGCATTGTGTCTTCCAATGTAGGCTGGGCGTGTCCGACTCGTGTCCGATTATTCGAGAGCGGGTCGTGACAAGATGCTGCTCCCTTAGCTCCTATCCGCTGACCGGGAGCGAAACCTATGAGTACGTAGCCCTGGAGATGTCTTCATAGAAATCTTGTAGGTAAGTAGTGTCTTTGGGCCATCATAATTTTTTCATTGTATATGTCCATGGTTTGATCTTTCTTTTTGCTTTTTGGTAAATGCATGTTAGGCAAGCAACGCAATACACATGGTAGAAAGTATGATATCGTTAGTGCATATTAGTGTTAGGGTTATATACTAAAAGCATCACTTTTGTATTAACTTTATTTTCTTAAATTTTGAATGAGAATTATATGGGCAAATATTTGCATATTGTATTTGTTGCAAGTGTTAATGCAAGTGTCTGATATTCTATATTGTAGATAATATGGTATTTGGTGTCACACAGAAGATCATATTATCAGTTCCCTATGGAATACATTAATAGTTCACAACCTAGATGGACTTGGACAATCCATTGGAAAGGTTGTAGTGTAATCTGGTATTAGTCTATTTGACTGTAGGTTTGTACTAGTATACTTTGTGTGTATTGAACATGACCACTTGAGGTTGTTCTCTTTGTACTGACTACATAAGAGAACAAACACCTCCATTATTATGGATGCTTGTGCTCTTAATCCGGATATAATAACAGACATGTATATGCAGTATGCATTACTTTGACTCATAAAAGAGTGAGATTCATTATGGGTCAACAACCTCTATGAATTGGGTAATAACATTATGTATGATGGGCTGTTGATTATAAAAGAAATCTATGTCCCGATACGTCGAGTTGATGAAGTCCCCTTAAGGAGCTCATAAGGATTGTCATGTAAACCCTGCAGGTAGATTATATCCGACATGACAAATAAAATTGAGTGGTACTACTTAATGATAAAAGATGTCGATCAATATAGTTGTCAGTAACTTAATTTGATCAACGGACATTCGATATCTTAACATGGGGAGCCAAACGAGCATATAATAAAAGGAGCCCACAATCATAATTTGGGATTAGGAAGGTAGTGCAACAATAGCTCTTTAGAGGACCGAGCTATTGTTAATGGGCCTAGGTTGTGTGTTCGGGCTAAACACGGGATACCCAGATCTGTTAGGAGACCTAACCCTAATTTCTTCTCATGTTCCCTGTCGTAGCCTTATATATGTTCTCTACTCTTTGGCCGTCACGATATCATCAAAAATAAGAAACTTTTCTCTAAATTCGTGATTCACGTAAGGAGAGAAAGAGAGGGCTGCCAAGGAGAAGAAAATGTTGGGAGATCGTCGCCCACACGACTTCGAACTCGAGAGAGGCAGGAGGCATGAGGGGGTTTTCTCAGTGAGTGGAGGGAACAAAAAGAAAAGGTGCGGGAATTTTTGGGATGGAACTTTTTCAAGTACTTTATTTATCACAGTTTTTAGTGTGACAATCAATATAAAAATAATTAAATTACAGAATTATTATTTTGGTAACGGTTTCTTACTTATTGTAACATTTATAACCATTATTAGTCTATCACGGTAATAACCGTTACAAATAAAAAAAAATATATGTTACAAATTACATGTTTTGGTGTAGTGAGAAGATCTTAGGGTCGTGACTGCTCGAGGTTGCTGGAAAGTGTCTTCTTTTTTTCGTCGCAGGTATAATTCGTGAACCCTAGTTCCGCTATGAAGGGTTAGAACACGTCTTAGATCTGTTAAACTTCTATCGATCAATACGCACACCAAACTAGGGGTCCTGGGAATCTCCATTTCCATCAATTAGGACTATGCTAAGTTTAAGTATAACTATTATTGTGATTGTATGATCATTAGTTGTCACAATCCGCTACCCAAATTGTTGGGCCGGGCCGAGTCATGTCCAGCCTACGCTTGGGATAAAACGTAGTAAGTTGTTCTAAAGATAACAAGATAAGACTAAAGTGTGCTAACAGTTCTATATGTAATAAAGAGTCAGAAATGTTCCAAACACAAAAGTCGACTCGTATATAAGTAAGTTCCAAGTACAAGTCCAAAATATAAAACTGGATACAGGTCCAGATACAAATACGTAGTCTAATACATGACTACTCTCAAATATCCGGAGCAACTATACAAACTAGACGAGTTTCCCTGCAGGTACATCCTCGTAAGATAAAGCCGGTCCTCGTCAGCAACTCCATAATAGGAATCACAAAGCAACTCCTCCTCAGAAAGTATACTACAACGTTATCCTGTCAGGACGGGAGCAAGTACTGATTCTAACAAACTAAATATACGAAACATGAAAATGAACAGAAGTGTAATAAACTGGAATCATGGCATATCATGATTTAATTAGTTCTTTTAGAAATGGCTACATATATTTGTTTAAAAGTTTAAAACCGTAGCATGTACGTGATCGATCAATAGGTAAATAGGATGTACAACGGTACATATCAAGTTTTCTGGAATGAACATACATGCACTAACGGCATCGGTGTATATCTATACACAAACACGGGATCAGAACATACGGCAAAGTTACATATAGAATGTTACCGTGCGCGGTAAATACATACGGAGAAGGGGACATGATCACGTACTCTACTAACAGTTTTCCCTTAACCCGTTGTTAAACATGTGAGAGATGTAAAAACTGTCCTAAGCATGGTAGGGACTGAAAATAATACAACATGTGAAGATTTAACTTGCTACCCCAAGGATCAGCATTTAACATGGTTGGAAATCACAGTTTATAGTTATAGCAGTATGTAAAATTTGTAGAGGTACTTGCCTTTAGCAAAGCAAGATAGCGATAGAAATGCTATAGATGCCTGGTGACTCGTCACTGTAGAAATAATACATAAACTTAGTTTTCACACTAAGTTAAACACTAAGACACTAGTGGCGCGACACGACTTTCTGACTGGACACCTAGCCAAATGGTGACTTTAGCATAGGAGACCAATGTGGAGTGACACAATACCCAAAATAGCTTTCTAGGGTCTTTACACTAGTGTAGGGTGAGGTCCAATACTACAATAACTCAAATCAACACAAAACATTGTAAGTCGTAACTATTCAGTAAATAAATCAAACTGTACACTTTGTTCCAACAATTTTTGAGATAGACAAAAAGCTCAATTTTACATAAAATAAAGTACGAAAATGATTTTTGTTAATTATAGAAATTTATACTAATTTTTCTGGAATTTATAAACCCTCATAGATATTTATTAAAAATCAGCAAACATATTTAACCTGAAAATGAGTTCTGTTTTCCCATTTTTATAAAATACCGAAAGTACTTATTAAATGCTGGAAAAATTATAATAAATTAGCTAAATTAACATAGTATTTAAATACAATTCTTTCCTAATTTTTACAGCACTTAAAATATATATAAAAATTCAAAAATAGCAAGTAACAATTTATGGAAAATAATTAATTAATTATTTACTATTTTGTCCACGTATTCGAAATAGAACCGAAGTCTAGATACAGGACCCAAAACCATAAATCAAGTCTAATATGACTTGTACAGACTCTGAATGTATTAAACACAATTGGGCCCAAAAATCTATGCTAGGTTTGGACATCAATTGGCCATGATTTATAAAATACAGGAATTTAAATATATATATATATAAATATTTTTAAAGTGGTAAAATATACAAGTCATAAATTTACCTAGTAAAATAACTTGTGAATTCATACACAATATTATTTTGTACAAAGTTGAATTTAAAGTACATATACATATACAGCAATTATATATATATATATATATATATATATATATATATATATATATATATATATATATATATATATATATATATATATATATACACACACATATATATGTATATATGTATTTTTTTTGTTATATATATATATATATATATATATATATATATATATATATATATATATATATATATATATATATATATATATATATATATATATATGTATAATTATTATTATTATTATATATATACTGTTATATGTATATATATATACTGTATTTGTATATATATATATTTTATATTTAGTATTATATATATATGTATATATTTTATATTTAGTATTTATATATATATATATATATATATATATATATAAATACTAAATATAAAATATATATATACAAATACAGTATATATATATATACATATAACAGTATATATATAATAATAATAATAATAATATATAGATATATATATATATATATATATATATATATATATATATATATATATATATAATAAAATAAAATAAAAATAAAACAAAACAAAACAAAAAAGAAAGGAAAGGGGGGCTCGAACTCGGCCAGGGGGGGCTCGGGCTTAACATGGTCGGGCTGGCCAGGGGGTCAGCCCGGGTCAGTTGTTAGGGATAGGTTTTAGTTTATTTTATTAGGGTTTAGGTTAATGGGTTTTAAACCCGATAGCATATTCTTCGTGTCCTGACAGTTAAGGACACGAAGAACGGTCGAGTCTTGTGTTCGGGTCGTGCACGACACGTACGACTCGAACTAGCCGTGTCCAGACTTACCACGAGACTCGTCGAGACTCGACGAGTCACATAGGTGAGGACGAGCTGAAATGGAGAAGAAGAAGAAGGGTGCCATGTACGTGTCCGACTTTGAGTCGAAGAGCGGGGCTGCTGTAGGGCGGAGGAGTCGTCGGGGCGGTCGGAGAAAAATGGAGGAGAGTTCGTCTCGTCGTCGGGAACTGAATGGTGGTGGTCGCTCGTCGGAAAGTGGACGGTGGTGACGAGAAACCTAGATCTAGGGTTCCGGTGAAGTGGTCGGAGAAGACGAAGCGAGGGCGTCGCTGTGGTGGTGGTGGTCGGTCGTAGTGGGGTCTAGGGTTTCGGTTAGGGGTCGGGGCTTTTATAGGGGAAGTAGGTCGGCCGAATTAGGGTTTAGATTAGGATTAGGGTTAGGGTTTCGGCGAGGGTTAGTCGGAGACGACGACAGCGCAGCGGTGGTCGGGTTAGGGTTAGGTTTAGCAGAAAACCCCCAAAGATTTGTTAATTACAAACAACACCCACCGCCTTGCTCTGTGCAAATTTTATTTGCACAGATAATTCGGATTTTGCAAACAATACTTAAAACAATTAAAACTATTACAAAATGATATTAAAATAATTCAAATAATTACAAAATAATATATTTTGATTTAAAAATTATTTAAAAATCATTTAAAAATCCTAAAATAATTCCTAATAATTATATTAATTTATTTTAAATATATAAACACTATTTAAAATTATAAAAATAATATTTAAAAACTAGGGGCTTACAAATCTTTCCTCCTTAAAAAATTTCGTCCTCGAAATTTACAAGGATAGAAAACTCTACAAACATTCTAATATAACAAGCAATGCAAAGAATGACTAAGGCTATTATTAAGACTAACCTCTAAGGTATCAAGCGGGAACGGGTGGTTCCCTCGCGGCTGTAGGGTCGAACAAGTAAGGATATCTCTCCCTCATGTCCGACTCCCTCTCCCAAGTAGATTCCCCCGGAGAGTGACGGCTCCAAGCTACTCGTACCAAGGGTATAACTTTGTTCCTCAGCCTCTTCTTCCTCCTGTCCAATATCTCCACTGGCTGCTCAGTAACTGCAAGACTCGGTCCGATCTCCAACTCTGAATGATCTAGCACATGACTGGGGTCCGAAACGTATCTCCTCAGCTGAGACACATGAAAGACATCGTGAACACCTGTTAGATTGGGTGGAAGTGCAACCCTGTAAGCTACCTCTCCGATCCTGCCAAGTATCTCGAACGGTCCAATGTATCTGGGGCTCAACTTGCCTCCTCGTCCGAACCGGATCGTCCCTCTAGTAGGTAATATCTTCACCATATCTCCGTCAGCAAACTCCATCGGTCTGCGACTAGCATCGGCCCAGTGTTTCTGCCTGTCCTGAGCAACTCTGAGCCTGTCTCTGATCATCCCGACCTTCTTTGCTGCATCCGTGATCATCTCTGGCCCAAGCATAACTCTATCCCTAACGTCATCCCAAAAGAGCGGTGTACGGCATCGTCGTCCATATAGTGCCCCGAAAGGAGATATACCGATGCTGGCTTGGTAGCTGTTGTTGTATGAAAACTCTACCAAGTACAGATGGCTCTCCCATGATCCGCCAAAGTCCAGCACACAAGTCCTCAGCATATCTTCTAGCGTCTGTATCGTCCTCTTGGACTGCCCATCTGTCTGCGGGTGGTATGCTGTACTGAACTTGAGCCGACTGCCCAACTCTTCCTGTAAGCTCCTCCAGTAGTGGGACGTGAATCTGCTATCTCGGTCCGACACGATGCTCATTGGTACTCCGTGCAAGAGAACTATCTGCTGCATGTATAGCTCAGCCAACTTCTCGGTGGAGAGTCCCACCTTGAAGGGTATGAAGTGCGCACACTTCGTCATCCTATCAATGATGACCCAAATGGCATCATTCTCTCCTTGGGAACGAGGAAGTCCTGAGACGAAGTCCATCGTGATGTGTTCCCACTTCCACTCGGGAATGGGTAACGACTGCAATAGACCAGCTGGCCTCTGACACTCCGTCTTGACCTGCTGGCAAACTAGGTATCTCGAAATGAAACGTGATACATCCCTCTTCATTCCGTGCCACCAAAGATGTTCCCGTAAGTCACGGTACATCTTGTTGGCACCAGGGTGAATAGAATATCGCGATCGGTGTGCCTCCTGCAAGACTGCCTCTATCAGCTCTCCCTTCGGCACGCATATCCGGCTGCCATGCCTCAAGGATCCACCCTCTGCTATGGTGAAGTCATCTAGCAATCCAGCTAAGGCCTGGGCTCGAAGTCTGCGAAGGCTCTCATCTGTAGACTGTGCCTCCTTGATCTGCTCTATCAATCCTGACTGAATGTCTAGCGCCATCATTTGTATCACTGATCCTGGCCGAACTATCTCGATACCGAGCTTCTCCAGATCTTTCCGCCAATGCTGGCCTATCATCAAATACCATGCCATCGGATGCCTGTTCAGCGCATCCGCCACCACATTTGCCTTTCCGGATTGATACTGTAAATCGATGTCGAAGTCCTTCATCAACTCCAACCATCGCCTTTGCCTCATGTTCAGCTCTTTCTGCGTGAAAATATACTTCAAACTCTTGTGGTCAGTAAAGATTTTCACACGCTCTCTGTATAAGTAATGTTTCCACAACTTGAGTGCAAAGATCACCGCAGCTAACTCTAGGTCGTGGGTAGGATGGTTCCGCTCATGAGTCCGTAATTGCCTAGATGCATAAGCAATCACTTTTCCATGCTGCTGTAGGATACATCCTAGCCCCTTTTCCGAAGCATCGATGTATATGGTGAAACCTCCAGACCCTGAAGGTAATGTCAGAACTGGAGCGGTCGTCAGCCTCCTCTTCAGCTCCTCAAATGCTGCCTGGCAGTCCTCTGAGCAGATGTACTCTACGTCCTTCCGCGTCAGTTTTGTCATGGGTTCAACTATCCTAGCAAAGTCCTGGACGAACTTCCTATAATAGCTTGCTAAACCCAGAAAGCTTCTGATCTCTGAAACTGACGTCGGAGCCTTCCATGTCTCAACGGCAGCAATCTTCCTGGGATCCACCGAGATCCCCTCCCCAGTAACTACATGACCGAGAAATTTTACCCGGTCCAAAAAGAACTCGTACTTCGACAATTTGGCATACAACCTCTCCTGCCTCAGAATCCCCAAAATCGTCCGCAAGTGCTCTGCGTGCTCCTCCGACGTCTTCGAGTATATCAGGATGTCGTCGATAAATACTACGATGAACTTTTCCAGATACTGGTGAAATATCTTATTCATCAAGTTTATAAAGACAGCTGGCGCATTTGTGAGACCAAATGGCATCACCAAAAACTCGTACTGCCCGTACTTCGTGTTGAACGCCGTCTTCTGGATGTCTGCAGCCCTGACTTTCACCTGGTGGTAACCGGATCTTAAATCTATCCTGGAAAACACCTTCGCCCCACTCAATTGGTCGAACAAATCATCTATCCTGGGTAGAGGATATTTGTTCTTAATGGTGATGGTATTCAACGCCTGGTAGTCAATACACAACCGAACTGTACCATCCTTCTTCGGCACAAAAAGCACTGGCGCTTCCCATGGAGAAGTACTAGATCGAATAAAACCCTTTTTTAACAGATCATCAATCTGCTCTTTCATCTCTACGGCCTCCTTGGGGTTCACTCTATAGCAAGCCCGGGATACTGGTGATGAACCCGGTACTAAATCTATAGTGAACTCCACATCTCTGTCAGGCGAAAGTCCTGGAAGATCCTCTGGGAATACATCCATAAACTCCCTAATGATAGAGTGTGGCGGTGCTAACTCTCCAACTGTCGTACAACAGTTCGACTCTAGGCTAATCTCCGGCCCTGTCCTCCTGACACTGAATGGTGTCGTGCCTGGGGGACTGAACAGAATACTACCCTCATGACAGTCTATAGCTGCATGGGCATAGCTAAGCCAGTCCATCCCTAACATGATATCATACCCGGGGAGTGGCATCACAAAGAATCGTCCCCTAAACTCTCTTCCAGCTATAGATAGAGCATCGATAGATAGGTCTAATGGGCACTGGTCCGCCTCCCGTCATTACTCTACTCATCTCCTCGGTAGGGGTAGCTACTAAGTGGTGTTTATGCAAAAACTCTAATGACAGAAAGCTATGTGATACACCGGAATCAAACAAGCATAGAGCTAGAAAAGTATGCAAATAAATATGACCTGTGATGACGTCAACCAAGTAATCTGGTTCCGAAACCTGCTCCGGTTCTGCCTCAAGAGCCAGACTATAAGCCTTCCCCTGGGGCCCCTTCTGCTGCTGCAGATGTTGCCCAAACCTCTGTTGCTGAGTCGGAAGCGGCGGTCCTCTAGACGGTGGTCCGGCACCTGGTACCCTGGCTACTGGGCAGTCCCGAAGCTGATGGTTGGTAGACCCACAAGCTAAATACTGCCCCAACCTCTTCCTACAGACGAAAGCGTCATGGCCTGGTCTTTTACAGAAAGAACACACACCTCCCTTCTGCTGTCGGGGTCCTAGGGCTCTAACTGGCAGGGTCGGATGATGTGGTGCGGGAGGACGGTATGTTTGCTGGTGCGACGTCGGTGCTCTCGGCTGGAAAGCCTGACGCTTGGACGGTCCCTCGAGGTGTACAGAAGCAGGCCTCTTGCAAGACTGAAGATGCTCCTCTATGCTCCGGGCCAACTCTAGGCTCTGGTAGTAGTCAGTCGTACCGTTCGCCACTATAAGAATGCCAATGTCTGGAACTAGACTATGGCAAAACCTATGTGTCATCTCATTTGGGTCTGCAACTAGACTAGGAGCGAAACAGCTCAATCTACTAAACTCCGCTGCATACTCGTCAACAGAACGGTTCCCCTGCTGGATGTACTGGAATCGTAGCCCCATGGCTACCCTAGCGGTGGTCGAGAAGAATTTCTTCTTGAACTGGGTCTTGAACTGATCCCAAGTGGCCTTC
Source organism: Iris pallida (assembly GCA_029216955.1). Taxonomy (NCBI): domain Eukaryota; kingdom Viridiplantae; phylum Streptophyta; class Magnoliopsida; order Asparagales; family Iridaceae; genus Iris; species Iris pallida. The sequence continues at coordinate 2,450,856 of JANAVB010007596.1, forward strand.
CCTCTCGCGAATAGCGGCTCATTCCTGAACCAAACTCCTGCCAAGTCTATCAGCAGAAATCCCGCTGCCTCGACCTGGAGGTCACTCGGCAACCTAGCTCCAAGGAGCTTCCTCTCTACTGAGTCTAGTTAGTCATCTGCTACTACGATGCCCTCAGCCCCTAAGAACTCCTTGGGGTTCAGACCCATGAAGTCCTTGATTGTTCCTGCTCTCTGTCGTGGCTATACAGGTGGTGGGACCACGGTACGTTCCTCAGAATGCTCCATGCTCTGGCAGAGTAGAGTGGTCTGCTCCTGATGGGTCGTTAGGAACCCCTGGATCAGAGTGAGCAGTTGGTTCCCGTCAAGAGTGACGGAAGCCTGGGCAGGTATAGTAATAGGTGGTGGTGGGAGTATCGGATCCTGTTGGGACTGTGATGTGGAAGGTGGTGGAGGCATTTGGGTTGGTGGAGGTGGATCGGTCAACTGGTCAACCGACTGGATAGGAAGTGTGCCATTTTCAGGTGTGGCATACTGGGATGAGCGGGTGAACACCATCTAATAAATAAAAGAACTTATAAGGACTCTTTTAAGAAAACAATCATAAACAAGAAAATCTAATTGTAATAACGAGCATATAACGTGATGTGTTTCCTATGTTGCAATCTTAGTAATCCTCTAGGTGTTCTAAGTGTCATTCCTAGTGTTGTCTAGTTATCTTAAGTTTCTAATTACAGGCATGCTTGGCACAATGACGTAACCAAACAATTTAGTCAGGACCTGCATGGACCACCACTAAAAACATGTCATGATCCGCTACCAAAATTATTGGGCCGGACCGAGTCATGTCCAGCCTACGCTTGGGATAAAACGTAGTAAGCTGTTCTAAAGATAACAAGATAAGACTAAAGTGTGCTAACAGTTCTATATGTAATAAAGAGTCAGAAATGTTCCAAACACAAAAGTCGACTCGTATATAAGTAAGTTCCAAGTACAAGTCCAGAATATAAAACTGGATACAGGTCCAGATACAAAATACGTAATCTAATACATGACTACTCTCAAATATCCCGAGCAACTACGTAAACTAGACGAGTTTCCCTGCAAGTACATCCTCGTAAGATAAAGTCGGGTCCTCGTCAGCAACTCCATAATAGGAATCACAAAGCAACTCCTCCTCAGAAAGTATACCTACAACGTTATCCTGTCAGGACGGGATCAAGTACTGATTCTAACAAACTAAATATACGAAACATGAAAATGAACAGAAGTGTAATAAACTGGAATCATGGCATATTATGGTTTAATTGGTTCTTTTAGAAATGATAATATATATTTGTTTAAAAGTTTAAAACAGTAGCATGTACGTGATCGGTCAATAGGTAAATATGATGTACAGCGGTACATATCAAGTTTTTTGGAATGCACATACGTGCACTAACGGCATCGGTGTATATCCATACACAAATGCGGGATCAGAACATACGGCAAAGTTACATATAGAATGTTACCGTGCACGGTAAATACATACGGAGAAGGGGGGCATGATCACGTACTCTACTAACAGTTTCCCCTTAACCCGTTGTTAAACATGTGAGAGATATAAAAACTGTCCTAAGCATGGTAGGGACTGAAAATAATACAACATGTGAAGATTTAACTTGCTACCCCAAGGATCAACATTTAACATTGTTGAAAATTACAGTTTATTGTTATAGCAGTATGTAAAGTTTATAGAGGTACTTGCCTTTAGCAAAGCAAGGTAGCGATAGAAATGCTATAGATGCCTGGTGACTCGTCACTGTAGAAATAATACATAAACTTAGTTTTCATACTAAGTTAAACACTAAGACACTAGTGGTGCGACACGACTTTCTGACTGGACACCTAGCCAAATGGTGACTTTAGCATAGGAGACCAATGTGGGGTGACACAATACCCAAAATAGCTTTCTAGGGTCTTTACACTAGTGTAGGGTGAGGTCCAATACTACAATAATTCAAATCAACACAAAACATTGTAAGTCGTAACTATTCAGTAAATAAATCAAACTGTACACTTTGTTCCAACAATTTTTGAGATAGACAAATAGCTCAATTTTACACATAATAAAGTACCAAAATGATCCTTGTTAATTATAGAAATTTATACTAATTTTTCTGGAATTTATAAACCCTCATAGATATTTATTAAAAATCAGCAAACACATGTAACCTGAAAATGAGTTCTGTTTTCCCATTTTCATAAAATACCAAAATTACTTACTAAATGCTGGAACAATTATAATAAATTAGCTAAATTAACATAGTATTTAAATACAATTATTCCCAAATTTTTACAGCACTTAAAATATATATATAAATTCAAAAACAGCAAGTAACAATTTCTGGAAAATAATTAATTAATTATTTACTAATTTGTCCACGTATTCGAAATTGAACCGAAGTCCAGATACAGGACACAAAGCCATGAATCAAGTCCAATATGACTTGTACAGACTCTGAATGTATTAGACACAATTGGGCCCAAAAATCCATGCTAGATTTGCACATCAATTGGCCATAATTTATAAAATACAGGAATTTAAATATATATATATAAATATATTTTAAAGTGGTAAAATATACAAGTCATAAATTTACCTAGTAAAATAACTTGTGAATTCATACACAATATTATTTTTTACAAAGTTGAATTTGAAGTACATATACAGCAATATATATATATATATATATATATATATATATATATATATATATATATATATATATATATATAAATATAGTATATATATATATATATATATATATATATATATATATATATATATATATACATATCACAGTATATATATAATAATATATATATATATATATATATATATATATATATATATATATATATATAAATACATATACATATATATATAAATACATATATACATATATATAATAAAATAAAATAAAAACAAAACAAAACAAAAAAGAAAGGAAAGGGGGGCTCGAACTCGGCCGGGGGGGGCTCAAGATTAACATGGTCAGGCTGGCCAGGGGGTCAGCCCGGGTCAGTTGTTAGGGATAGATTTTAGTTTATTTTATTAGGGTTTAGGTTAATGGGTTTTAAACCCAATAGCATATTCTTCGTGTCCTGACAGTTAAGGACACGAAGAACGGTCGAGTCTTGTGTCCGGGTCGTGCACGACACGCACGACTCGAACTAGCCGTGTTCAGACTTACCACGAGACTCGTCGAGACTCGGCGAGTCACATAGGTGAGGATGAGCTGAAATGGAGAAGAAGAAGAAGGGTGCCACGTACGTGTCCGACTTCGAGTCGAAGAGAGGAGCTGCTGTAGGGCGGCGGAGTCGTCGGGGCGGTCGGAGAAAAATGGAGGGAAGTTCGTCTCGTCGTCGGGAACTGAATGGTGGTGGTCGCTCGTCGGGAAGTGGACGGTGATGACGGAAAACCTAGATCTAGGGTTCCGTTGAAGTGGTCAGGAAAGACGAAGCGAGGGCGGCGCTGTGGTGGTGGTGGTCGGTCGTAGTGGGGTCTAGGGTTTCGGTTAGGGGTCGGGGCTTTTATAGGGGAAGTAGGTCGACCAAATTAGGGTTTTAGATTAGGATTAAGGTTAGGGTTTCGGCGAGGGTTAGTCGGAGACGACGACAGCGCGGCGGTGGTCGGGTTAGGGTTAGGGTTAGGTTTAGCAGAAAACCCCCCAAAGATTTGTTAACTACAAACAACACCCACCGCCTTGCTCTGTGCAAATTTTATTTGCACAGACAATTCGAATTTTGCAAACAATACTTAAAACCATTACAAAATGATATTAAAACAATTCAAATAATTACAAAATGATATATTTTGATTTAAAAATTATTTAAAAATCATTTAAAAATCCTAGAATAATTCCTAATAATTATATTAATCTATTTTAAAGCTATAAACACTATTTAAAATTATAAAAATAATATTTAAAAACTAGGGGCTTACATTAGTGATATCATAATATTAAACTTAATCGATTAACCACAATCAAAATACATAATTAAAACATTGGGCTAATACTCTCTTTCCGAAGCACTTCTATAACTACTTACCGTAGCACTTCCCCAGTTGGATCAAGGCATTTCTCTTCCTTATGCCCAATACATACATGCTAAGAACATAGATGGCACCCATTTGAAGATATGACAGCTTGATTGTATTTATTTCCGTAAGGGAATTGAACAGGAACAACCTTTAGAGTTTTTTTACAAGTTGTAATCTCAACCTACGTGCGTGTAAAAAGTAGTCTTCTACAGTATGTTGCAGCTGCGTCTATTTTGATAGAAACTCCTATTATACTCGCTAGTTTACTACTTAAAATGGACACATTCTAGAGATGTAGAGGCAAGCATGGGAATTATACACATACCAGTGTAATAGCTAGAAGATCTAGTTCAAGGGTGTCTGCAGACTCTCATCGTTTCAAGATGATAAGGCACCCTCCCATAATCCATGAACCTTCCTGGATCACTTCCTTAAGTACTGTCTCCCTAGATAACTTTATGAAGCACCTGTTCTCTCAAGGGTAAACATCCCCCTATCGATTTATACTCTTCGGACGAATATGAGACAACAAGATAGGAAGGCATGTCCCCTAATACATACATCATAACCAACATTGTCGCCCACTCCCCACTGAGATAGCAATATTCACAAAAGAGATGAGCCCTATTAGGATACCATCTACCATTGCAGGTTTCTCGTTCGTCCTTTGTAATTCCTCCTTTCTCAATATAGATGTAGAATAAGAAGCAGGCAAATATATAACAGTCCATGGCATTGCTTTACTGGCTGTATTATATACGAACCCTTATTTATTACCCTTTTAGCGGCTTCAACTGGCTTTAATATACCGCCACCGTAGGGTAGAGGCTTTTTTTTGGTTCTACACCTTGGGATGGGTCTTCAACACGTACATGAGGACTCTGTTCACCACGACTACCCCTAGTGCCATCTTGTCGACTCGTAGGAAACATTGTCTTCTTCATCTTTTAGTGAGGCTGACGCTTACTTCCTAGCCTATTCGAGTATCATGTGCAGCACTAACCCATCGTGCCTAATTACTCTGTTGTTCAAGATGTCACACTTTCGTCCAGCCTTCAGTCTCTATTGGGGAATACTAAGGCTAACGAGTGGACCCTAAGGAGGGATCCTCCTTCTCTTGCAGATATATCCTTCTTGCTAGCAGTACTCTCATTGATAATTTCATATTTTCTGCAGAATGATGCAAATTCAAGAGAATGATACTCTCAGCCTAGATCACATCTGTGTCTCTTAAGTTGTTGACATATTTGTTGTTCATCTTATACCTTGAAGTCCTTAAACTTCTTAAATGATTCATCTTTTGACTTGAGAAGATAGGCAAAAGCATACTTCGAGTAGTCATTGAAAAAAAGACTTCATTAATACATTCTTAGGGAATTACAAGTTAAAGTTTAAACATCCCTTCGATATAAAAAAAAAACATTCCCAAAGTATGCTCCCTAATAAGACGTTACCATCAGACTAGTATTGATGTCCATCCTCAAGCCTACATTATACAAAAGGATTCTAGAAATCAAGTTCCTTGTGACAGCTAGTCCATGTTACACATTCTCCAGTGTAATTAACTTCCCCAAATTCAACTTCAGCACCACAATCTTAATATAATACCCCGCTCCTAACATGGGGCATTGTATTGGCTTGTGGATGGAATAACCAATCAGAATTGAATCATTGTGGGGAAAACAATATCGACTAATCAGGACAGTGTGAATTGAGACCCTCTCTCATCTACGGATTGGCTTTTGTTGGTATAAAGTCCTAGATGCAATGAATAGTGCATCGGAGAATGAACTACATATAAGAGTCTCTTTCTCATCCTTTTCATTGCTTGTTTTTCGTTAAATGTTTTTCGTTGTTGGTTTTTGATGAATACATTTTCATTTGTTATTTTGATGGATTCTTTTTATTGGTTGTTTTCATCGATTTATGCATTCAGACTGAATTACGATAGAAAGAGAGAAGAGGATATAAGAAGTATGTTGAAGTTATGATGGTGCAATTGCAAGAGGAAGCATATGCGAAGTCTAACCATTGCATAAGAAGTTCATCTTTCTTTCAACATTCACCAATCAATGAGTGGCTTTGATCCTCCTCACCTTTATCTTCACTCCTTAATAAAAGAAATATGTTTTATTTCCTTTGCTATGCCGCTACAACCATTGATTCCTTAATAAGAGAACTAAGATAAAAATAGACTAATTATATTGTGTTAGTTCGTTATATAGAAATGTGGAATATTATCTTATTGTTACAATAAATGAATTGGCGTTCGCTTGCTGTTATGGAAAATGTATTTAACTAAAAAGTTTTATTCTAAGAAATTATAATGCAATGGAATTTGGCAAATATTTAGGACCATCGGGTCGCCTTTTGAGATGATCTTGGTTTGGGGTATAAGAGGAATATGGAACAAAAAAATGAGAATGTGTAGCATAGATTATTGCAAGTTTCTATTATCATGCATGTTGTATTTTATAGCTAAGTTGCATATGCATGCATAGTAATAGACAACTTGTGCACAAGGTTTTATTTTCTCGAGTGGTATCCGCGACCACGGAACCAATTCGGCCCAGGAGGAACATGAATAATTAGTGCTAAAGTACAATACACAGGTATTGCGGGACCTTCTTGAGGCTAGCTACCTACACTAGAAAGGATGTCATATTTTATAATGAATACTCTAAGATGGTGTCCTCACCAATGACCTTAGACAGGTTGCATTACTAATAATGAGTTTTGCAGGAAAGAATATTACAATTCTTGTTTTGCATGGAAGGACAATCGGTCTTTGGTAAGGATCACTGTGTAGTGATATGTTATGTTTTACATTCTCATTTTACGAATTGTTAACTAACCCTAAAAAAGTCAGAAATATCACTTAATAATATTGTATGCTTTCACATGTTTACTATGTTGATTTAGGTGAGTCGGACTAATACCGCTCACCCTTGCATTCCCCAATGTACTAATTCTTACCCTTACATTTTTCGGGAATCAATTGGACATTCTGAGTCACTAAAATCTCAATATTTTGGGTAATCTGCACTCTTATAGTTCATGTAGTATTATGATATTTATTTCTAGACTCTAATAATGTAAAACCATATCTTGTTCCTGCATGAAAATAGAGTCCTGTTCCCTCCATTGATATGTGGTGCAGAGGTATCTCTACCACTGTTTTCAAGTGGTGAATAAAAAACCTAGGACCAATATTTCATTTAGTACAAAAGCTGGATAACAATGACAAGTTAATGAGAGAAAATCAATCTATATTATGCACACCAAGGTTCCCAAGATAAGAAGATTGGAGATGTGCTGACCCGTTCGACGGAGAGTATGTCCTACGAAGTGCTCAAATGTATTGAGATGAAATATTCTGACTATACCATGAAATAGCAATAAATCATGATCATTCAATAAATTATGATAAAGAAAAAAAAAAGGAAATCTAATTAGCATCCCTTAAAACAAGCATGCTCCTCTTTACGACAAATAGGTTTATTGAATCTACACAACAATTTTACATCTATTAACATCTACACATGCCTAAGCAAACAAACATTATTGACATGTAATAAGCACGGTCAAACAGAACCTTGACATGTATTAATTAACCTCTCCCCAACGTCTATTCCATGCATTATTGGATTATTACAATTAGGAGCAGCTCCTTCTAAAATGATAACAATATACAGCTGAAATAATGCCAAAATACATGAACAATATGACCACAAAATTCTCATGGATCAAGAACTTTTCTAAGCTCTTCAATTAACTTAGCTCTGCTTGAAGGCTCAACCTGTACGAGTCCAAAGACCAATAAATCAGAATATCTCATCAAATAGACTTTTTCGCAGAAAGATTGAACTTATGCTGGTCTAGCAAAGTCTAACATGAAGGTTGATGTATTTGTAGTATGTTCACTACAGCTACTTTATATTTGGAGTATCTTCAATAAAGCTACTTTATTTTGTATCCAAGAGTGAGCTACCATTTGTTGCATATGGCATCCTGTGAGGGTTCCATTTTATAAGATATTAGACAGAATGATCGATAACTACATGTTGCGATTGTAGATATATCTATTGTACTTTATTGGTTCTTGGATAACTCTGTGCATAGGTCATAGCTGTTTGCAAAGATGATCATCCTCACATTTTCACATTAAATGACCTATAGTAACTTTGTGAGGCTTCTCAACCATAAGTCCAAGAAATATAAATAAGAGAGAACATGTAGTCAATCTTAATGGTGACTGAAAATTCTATTATCAACTAACCTTGTGAAGACTATGTTCATGAGCTTGTGACATGCAAGATAAACACTGAAGACGACGATAAAAAGAAAATTCACTTAAAATTTCATTCATATTGTAATTTCACAACTAAGGACCATATTATCTTCTGTTAGACATCTCCACTTGCTAAGCCTCAAAACATTGAATCAAACCCCTTTTGAGCAATATGGAATGCTCTAATTGAAAAAACAAAATTACAGAAAAACACTGATGTACAATTATATAAAAAAAAAAATTAACCTATTGAAAACTAGTTGGAACTATATATAGAACATGAGCAAAGGGAATTATGACGGCAAGTCACAAGGATTACAAACTGATAAAGAAACCAATTTAGTTCAGCAGGTTAAAAAGCATGATACTTGTTAAGAGTATTAGTGTATTGGGCTTTAGTCCCACATTTGGTAGAATAATAGAGAGAGGTGACTCCTCTCCTATATATATATATATATATGTTATGTTAACTTACTTATCAATGAATAATGATTATTCCCTCTTACATGGTATCAGAGCCAAAATCCTAACCCTAGCCGTCACCCCTCTTCTCTCTCTCCTCTTACACCCCTCCGCATGCAGCCCCCCCCCCCCCCCCCCCCCCCCCCCGGCCGAGCGCCCCTCACCCCTGCAGCCACCACTCACAACCCCAACCTGCTACAGTAACCCCCTGCCTGCTAGCGCCCCAACCGCCTACCTACCTGCCCCGTGTTGCTTGTCAGCGCCCCACCCGCCCTCGTGCCAACCCTGCCAGAACACAGTGCCCCCTCCTCCCAGCAAACCATAACCCAAATCCTAACCTCATCTCATGGCAAACCTAGCCGTCATTCTAACCCTAACCCTAACCATGCAAACCCAACCGCCATCTATCCCCAAACCCTAACTCTAGCCATCTTATTTTCTCCAAAAAAAAAAATCAGATATGAAAAAAATAAAATCTGAACTAGAAAAAAATGTCGGCATTAAGACTCTTCCGAGAGTAAACAATGGTTTGTTTGTGTGAACCTTTGAATCTCGACAACAACATCAAGAGTTAACAAAGAGCAAACTTGTTTTGCGTAAATCTCTGTTCTTGATCCGGTGTCCACATCAGGATCCAACAGAGAGTAACCTGGATTGTGTGAATCTTTGTCCTGGCTTGTGTGATCCACATTCGAATCTTTGCCAACATTGCGCACACCAGTTCTGGAGACGTTGATTGCACATTGGTGAGATTGATGTGAATATCGACATTGGTGAGATTGATGTGAATATCGGGTCGAAACGATTATCGACAGTCAAATCAAGAACCTGAAGATAACGAACACTGTGACGAATAGCAGTGCTGACAGCACTAGTATCGGGCACACATAGGTGGGAGCACCGATCATTGGCATAACGGTATCTTCGATTCGATTGGTGGATCGGAGATTCGATGGTCCAGACACTTACTCTACATAGCGCAAGAAGGTCGAGAAGACGTTTCGGAGCATGAGGTTGTCAAAGCATCTTACTGACAACCCCCCAACAGTGAATGGTCCCATATATGAGCAGTGGGAGACGGACGATAGTCGACTATTTACACAGTTGATGAATTCGATGGAACCATCAGTTAAGGACATGGTTCATAATACAGCTTCAGTAAAGGAGTTATGGGAGGTCTTGAGATTGCGTTTGATGGCAAACTCGATCTGTCTCGCATCTATGACTCGGTTGTTGACGTCTATCGAGCTAATCGGGAAGACAAGTCACATAAGTACCACTTTTGTACTTTTGAGGCATTGATGAGGTGAATCGTATGCTACCCTTGACGATGGATATCAATGAGGCTAGAACACAACGCTAGCAACTCTAGGTCATGGCGTGCCTTGCCTCCCTTTATCATGATGCAGACTCTACATGGTCTCAAATTATTGCTGAGGCCGAGGTCCCATTTCTGATGGAAGCTCACTTTTGTGTCCTACGGACAGCAAACGTAGTTGGGACTGATACGAGTGACGTACCTGTTGATCGATTTGCTTTGGGTATTGCTCGTGGTGGATTCCGTGGTGGTCGCGGTTGTTGACGTGGTGGCCGAAATACTGGCCGAAATGGTGGTTGAGGTAATTGTGGCCGTAATGGAGGACAACCACGGAAATGTTTCAATTGTGGTCAACAAGGACACTTTCAGTGGCAGTGTCCCAAAGCACATGCCACTAGGGGTGAGCATTCGGTTAATTCGGTTTAAACCGAACCGAATAACCGAAAACTGAATTGGACCGAAAACCGAATAAACAAAACCGAAACCAAAACCGAACCGAATTGGCCCATAACCGAATCAAACCGAACCGAATTAAATCAGTTCGGTTTTCGAATTTTCGGTTGTTTTTAATATATATATAGTAACTAAATATACCTAAATTTATTTAGTATATACCTATAATTTATATATATATATATATTTAGTATATACCTATATATATTAATACCTATATATATATATAATATATACATATATATAGCAACTAACTTTTCTTATTCGGTTTTCGGTTTTGGACCGAAACCAAAATCTAAAACCGAATAAGAAAATTTAGTATTTTCAAAACCGAACCGAATATTTTTTAAAACGAACCAAATCTCTAAATCGGTTCGGTTCAATTTTCGGTCCAAAACCGAATAATGCTCACCCCTACCTGCCGCCAATGTCGCATCTGATGTTCCTGACAAGGACAGGCTATCTATGCAGATGACAGCATATGCCTATGCAGAATTTGTTGAATTCTAAACTTAACATCGTGGTGAAGCTTTTACATTTGGATCCACAGTCGAATATTCAGCGACATGTAATAAAGTCGAGACAATGGGTGATTGACTTTGATGTGTCTGATCACATGACAGGCGACGCAAGTATGTTGCGCAATTATGCATCGGTGGGTCGTGTGACCGATATTACTGTTGCGAATAACACTTCATTGAAAGTTCATAGCAATGTATGACTTTTTCGGTCTGCCATTCACTTCAGTATTACATACCTGGAAATATATTCAGTTTATTATCAATTAGTCGGATTACTCACGACTTGCAATGCTCGATCATATTTTTTCTGATGGCTCTTTTTTTCAGGACCTGAAAGACTGGAAAAACTATCGGTATGGGACATATAGCTGGAGGCTTGTACCTGTTTGACATGAATTCTTCTATTGCCTATGCCGACGTGTTACTTGATCCATTTAAGTTACACTATCAGTTAGGTCATCCATCTATCCAAGCTCTCCAGAAAATGTGTTCATCTTTAGATTCTTAAGTTTATTCATTGTGAGTCGTGTATTTTGACCAAACATCACCGAGTACTCTATCCGGTGAGTCTAAATAAAGCTACATCAGCTCCTTTTGAGTTAGTACATTCTATTGTATGGGACTTTGCCCCATTGAATCTGTGATAGATTTCAAGTATTTTATTTCCTTTGTTGATGACTACTCACGAGTCACCTTTGCCTACTAGATGAACAATTGCTCTGAGTTATTTAATATTTGGTGCAAATTTTATACGGAAATCAAAATCCAATTTGGGCTTTCTATTAAATGTTTTCAAAGTGGGAATGATCGTAAATATTTGTCTCGTGAGTTCAATTCTCATCTGTCTCGTCATGGCATCATCCACCGAACTTCTTGTCCTTATACACCACAACAAAATAGTGCGACTAAATGCAAAAATTGCCACCTTTTGGAAACATCATGTGCTCTTATCAACACGTGCTCTTAAACAACATGTGCTCTTATCATTATTTTTTCCCAACCTAGAAGTATTTTATGTCTCGGAATGTTACCTTTGTTGAAACCGAGTTTCCTCCACTCTCATCAACTATATATTTTGTTTTCAAAGTTTACCCAAAAGAGAGTTTTCTGCTGTATCCAGTTCAAACTCAGCAGTCCCTCGTAAGGGTGCCCTATCCTGTCGAGCCAGTCTCCCAATCCGATGGTCTGCAAACACTAGCTCTGCTAGCACAAGCTTCACCAATGGTGCCCACAGCCGACGAGCCAGTGTCGTCGTTAGAGTCCTCCAGCTCCACCGGTTCCTCAGTATTCATTGGTGGAAATCTAGTATCGTGGAACAGCAAGAAGCATAATGTGGTCTCACGATCAAATTCGGAAGCAGAATATCGAACAATTACTCATGGCATCGTAGAAGTGTCATATATGCAGCATCTTCTACAAGAGCTGGAGAAGAAGTATGATTGAAAGCAACAAATATGCGGTGTGACTATCAATCCGCTATCCATATTGCTACAAACCTCGTATTTCATGAACGGACGAAACAGATTGAGATTGACATTCACTTTGTCTATGATGAATACCAGAAAGGGATGATCACATTTCACCATGTGAGAACTGGAAATCAGATAGCTGATATATTCTGGAAGTTTCTTTTGGATCCTCGTGTTAATTTTTTTTTTGTAACAAGCTGGACATGATTGACATATATGCTCTAGCTTGAGGGAGGGTGTTAAGAGTATTAGTGTATTGGGCTTCAGTCCCACATCGGGTAGAATAATAGAGAGGTGACTCCTCTCCTATATATATGTGTTAACTCTCTTATCAATGAATAATGATTATCACACTTACAAAACTAAATGAATTAAGTCAATCATCACAAATACCTCTCATATTGAACACAAAAACCATGACATAAATACTAAATGAAGAACGAAGACGGATTACGCTCACCTTAGAGAGAAGCGCAGAAACACCGTGTGGCAGAGCTTCCAAATCTGACTTGCAGTCCCCTAGATTAGAAAGTTGCAATAACACCTTATTCACCCGCAATTCTTTCAGATACTTCTCGAAGTTACTCGGGTTACTCTTCCAAGAAAAGAATACCTCATCATCCCCCCATTTCTCCTCACCCAGTTCATCTGAAAACCACTTCTTTATCATCTCCAACACCAACTTATTAGATACTTTCTCCCCTGCTGCATCCCTTACAGTCCTCACAAGGGCCCCCTCTATAACTCTTCTATGTAATCTTTTGTAGAAGAAATACCGTGAATTCTCCCACTCCACAACCTCTTTGATTACCCCCTTTGCTTTCATCCTCATTGATGTATCATGCAACTCAGCAAAGCGAGTTGCAATTTGAGTGTACACTGGCATTAACTGCTTCTCTCGTGCCTTGATACTCTTTTCAAGAGACTCCACCTCTTTTCCTCCCTTTCCTCCTGCCTTTGCTTTGTTAAGATTCTCAGTAAGAGTAATAAGCTCTTGATCTAGCCTCCCCATGCACTCGACCAACTCCCTTGACCTGAACTTGATCTCAATCATCCCCTCAGGCTCAAGGACGTTGCCTTTTGCTGTCCTCTCGGCATACATTTCAATCTGATCTGGGTTAATCTTACTGTCCACCACGACCCAAGCTCCGCCTCGTAGTTCCCCAGTCCTGGGAATGTAGACAAAGACTGGCTGGTTGTACGTTCTCAAGTTTTCGACTATGGTTGATCCAGCCTGAAGAATGCCTTCAAATAAATCCCTTTGCCCACCAGAAAATCCTCTCCAATTGGCAAGAACAAAGAGCGGAAGCTCCTCCCGGTTGAAATCTAACAAAGCTTGGGATGTTTTAGTGGCCGAGTCGGGGAACCAAACTTGCCCAGCTTGTGGGACAACCCTTTCATGGGAATCAAGCTGGCCAGGATCAGCTGGAATTATCTGAGTCATCGTCTGTGTCTCAACAGCAACTATACCGACTGGGATTCCACCAAGTTTTGCCCTCCCAGTGACTACCGTCTTTGCCCACCCTTCTAATGTCTCGATGAAGCTATTTTTATCAAATATTCCACCCAACCATTTTCCATTTGCATCTTCAATCCCAGAAATGGCTGCCCGAGGATCGCAAGAGTTGTCGGGGGCATACTCAACTAGCCTCTCCGGTTGGTCTGACGATCTCAAAATTGGAAGCGGTCCTCCAATATAGGGGGGCACAAAGCTGAGCCACTTGAGAATTGATGAAACACCCTCAAGATCATCAGATACAGTCAGATGAACAACCCCATTCGTTGCCATGATCTTGGGCCCACCAAGTTGCATATGGGAGCTGTAGACTTCGCGGCCAAGAAGCTTGTTAAGGGCTGAGAAACCAGTAAGGATTATTGGCTGATCAAGTCGTTGAATACACCTCATACCAAGCCGAGCGAGGTAGGCTCCAATTCCAACTGTTCTCCCCGTCACATAAGTTAAGGTAAAGGTCTCCTTGTAAGCCCGAGAATAAGCTCCAGCAATAGCTCCACTTCCGGTCAAATTCTCGACTCCCAAACCATCCTCCTTTCCTACAATTGTGTCAACAATCCATCTTGTCTCACCATTATCCAATTTGAGTTCATGTGCTATGACCGATGGACCAATACGGGAGTAGTCCTCTGGGGTCAGGTATATGTACTGGAAACCACGATCAGGAGTGGACTCATCTGACCATCCTACCCGGAAGCAAGACTTCACTTCTTCTGCCACTCCGATCCTAGCTCCAGAGTTTGCAGCCAGATAGATCAACGGGAACTTCTTCTGACAGGCAAATTCAGTGGCAGCATAGAAGAAAGCATCTTCACGCGGGCCGAAGGAACCAGCCTTGAAGGTGACATCATTGGCTACAACGATGATTGTCCGGCCATCTGGAAATTCAGGAGTAGACATCTCAATGTGCCAAGCAACCATGCCAACATCGTTGAGGCCTGGAGCACGGTTGACGGGCACTAGAGGGGTGCCCCAAACGCCACTTCTGTCGGCAAACATAAGTTCTGTAGCTTTCAGTAACTTTTTGGTATCCATTTTCTTAGCATCACATGAGGCATGGGATTCCCATGACTTTCGGAGTGCTGTTTCAAATGCCTGGAAAACCCCATATTCTGTTTTAGAATTATTACGAAAATAAAGTGATCTAGGTCAGAAGATAAATTACAACAGAGAAACTCACCAGTGGGAAGTCATAGCAGTAAGTTGTGTTGTTCTTCCTTGCCACTAGACGTTTGCGATCAATGGGAACTAGGGGCTGATAACGTGTGATGAGTCGCATGTTGTGCAATGGACCAAACACGGGTGAGATACTGTGGTAAATTACTTCATGGGTATTTCCATCTTCGACTTCTCGATATATCTAGAGTAGATTAAATGGGCAAGTCACTCTCAAATGTCTACAATAAGAATAATATATATATATATATATATATATATATATATATATATATATATATATCCTATGAGAGTGTGTGTGTGTGTGTGTGTGTGTGTGTGTGTGTGAGAGAGAGAGAGAGAGAGAGAGAGAGAGAGAGAGAGAGAGAACAAGATATGAGCCTCATGGTTCATTTCACACAACCTCTCGCCACATGGCATGCAGCAAAGGGGGGGGGGGGGGGTGTCAGACTACTTGTTTTAAGAAAAGCGTCTACCCTTTTTTCTTAAGTTGTTATGGATCCCCCACCTTCTCTTACAACAAGTGGATCCCCTCCATAATACCACATGATCATATTACAAATGAATCGCATAGTGCACTACTATCAAGAATTAATTAGAGGAAGAAAATCTGAATCAAGAAAAATGAAAGAAGTTTTATTCATTAGTAGGCGAAGAATTGAGAGGAGTTCAAAGTAATCCTGTATGGCTCATAAAAATAACACAAGAAATTTTCAGGAAAGTGCAAAAGTAAATGAGACTTAAAAATAGTAGTAAAGAGAGCAGCAGGAAGAATAAAATGGAAAAAAGTAGTAAACAGAAAAGAGAGCAGGAGTAATAATATAATTAGTCAGCCTCTGGTTATCAGGTCAATACTTATAGCGACATTTTCCTTTTTTTCCTTCTAAATATTTTTTAGATTCTTTCCAGGCATTCTACATAGTCATATTCATCAGATACTGCAAAAAAGTTTATTGTTGGAGAATAATTATATATGTAAATACTGTCAATAATGAATACGACAGTGAAATGATGTCTAATGAACATCAATAGTTGCTTTAAACTTACGTTTACATTGCAGGTATGACCAGTAACATTTGTCACAACCACTCTCCAAGCACCACTGGCAACACCAACAGAGTTGATCCAAAGCTTAACTTCCCACTCACAAACTGCAAGACGATGCATCCGTACACCAACCAGCTCATGCACTTTAACTGCCAATTCTTCTAAGATTGAACACACTGTAGATTCCTCATGGCCAGCAATAATATCAGCAGTCCTGGTTAGATGTGATATTGTATAAGATGTTACTCGAGAAATTCTAAAGAAGCACCTACGTGGAAGTTTGAGACTTATGTTCAGAAATCTCTACCAGCAAAGAGGGTTCAAGCAATCAAGATAAATTTGATAGAAATGAGAGTGCTAAACTAATGTTGGTAAACATAGGCTAGCAACTGTTTAGAAGAGTAAGGAAGGCCCAAATAAACCCTAGGAGGCATGGATCCAAGTTGTGTGGGTTCGGATACACTTGCAGACATACCAGATACAACTTTTAACATCAGAAACAGGATAAAGATCCATCATTCTTCAAATTTACAGTAAGGATGATTTGGCATAAAGATAAAAGGTACAAATAGAATGCTGACCTCGATAATGGTAAGAGATCATAAAATTGCTGTTCTCGTAAGATGCAAAGATACATGTGAGAATGATCTGATCTGATTGTTGCATTGTGCACGTGTAGTTCTAACTCTTCAAGTGCTCCCAATAATGATCTTAAGATACTGACTGATGTGAAGGACATTAAATGTTGTACACGGGAAATTTCCATGTCAAAGCCTTGTCCTAAAGAAAGGCCATCAGTTGTGTTTGGTTGTCTGACAAGAGTTCGGAGAAACATCCTCTGGATAAGTGCATTGCTGTCCTTAACAGTGTAAAGATGCCATTGACGATCACGTGATAGCGTGTACTGTATGTTGTCATAACCTTTCAATTTGTCCTACAGAGGTTAGACAAAGGTGTAGATCAGTACCAATACTAGAAGATAACAGTGAAAAAAGGCATTGGTGAATTAATGCATTACAAACCAATTCAAGGAAAGTAGATAGTGGAGGCTCCAAGTGACGGAGAAGAGGTTCTTCCACATAGTAAAGCTTGTCAGCAGACCAGTGGAAGGAGTGGCGCATTGGTGGTCGCCCTTCATCCCTCTGTATTATACAGCTGATACCTCTAACCCCTGCATCACGAAGACCAGAGCTCACAGATTTTTCTTTTAGGATCTTGGCTATCTTGTTTATCCTTTCCTGAGCTTGGTCCTCATCACCACTGCAAATACAGTTCAAAGAATGTTGTTTTACATTATTATAGAACAGGATGTTGTTTGACTAATACAATTGAGTGACATTGTCTGACAGTAGCATGTTGTCTAAATTACTTAATTTGAGAGAGAGGATATGGTAAATCGCATCTCCTCCCTTCAAGATATATTTTATAATCTTTAAAAGGAGGTAGTAAGTTGCCTCGATTAAGAATAAGATGAAGGAAATTAGTTTGGGATAGGTTAGACATGCAAAATGAAGACACATAGACACCAACTGTAAAGACGGGTGATCTTCACCAGATTGGCAAACCAAAAGGTACCAGGTAAAAGGTACTCTAGAATGATATGATCTTAGTTAAAGGTACTAGGCTTAGGGGTAAACCACAAGGTACATGATCTTAGACAGCAAGGGAATATACCGTAGTTGTAGGCATTACATAGTAGACCATCCTCAGTAGAACTGTATGGAAGAAATAGGATTCATGTAACCAACCAAAGATTTAAAGTAAAGTCTTTAGTGTTGCTGTTCGAATACTACAGATGCACACGCACATTACTGAGCTTATTGCAACATAAGAAGAAAATCAGGTATATCTATGCGACATTAGAGTTGATCTATCAAAAGCACTGATGAGAGTTTCACAGGTAAGAGCAAACAAAGAGGCCTCAGTGGTAAATAGTTATTTGAAATTTGATCTCCAAAATTCTGGATTCTTCCCAATAAAGTCAAGACATTGTTACCAAGAATTATTCAAAGAATTGCCACCCATATAGTACAATTTGTCATCTAATTAGTCTACTCCATGTAACGTAGGTCAGCCAAATGTTTTAGATACCAACCAAAATATTAGTTGACAATCTCAGAACGATAAAAGTAAACGGTGCTATATAACCTTAATTATGACAAGTAAAAAAGCGAAGGGGCAATAAAAATGGCATGCATACCTATCTTGAAGCGAACTCATTTGGTTATTGATGCCAACTAAAGCAACATGCAGCATGTTGCCATGTGTAGCTTGCTCTGGGAGACCATTAATTACAACTTCGTCCTCAGCACCTGTGTTTAAACTAGGCATGGTTTCCTTCAATGCAGCAGATATCACTGTTGGTAGAAACTGAAGGGATTTGATGATGACCATAGCTCCCCATCTCTTCTCACGGTGATTCTCTACCACTAGCTTATCAGGCATTGGATCCTCTGATCCATTTCTTCTCTCACTATGTTCTTCGGAGAATTCCCAAAGTGCAATGAGACCAGATCTGTGCCATTGCATCCGAACACTAACCTTTACAAGGTAGGGCTGAGAAAACAGGGTGAAGTTAGATACATTTCTCAATGCCACAATTGAAGGAATTTTAATAGTAATTTATAATTAACCATATATCACTTTTCTTTACTATCCTTCTATTATGATCTGCATGTATATACTTCATAATTACAGAACATGACATCAATACTCTTCAAATATTATCCATAAATTCAGATTAAACAGTTGAAAATAGGCTGTGCTAGAATCTCAACTTCCGCCTGCATTTTGTTTTATCAAACCACATCACCCCCCAACGCCACACACACACACACCCACCCCACCCCCTCCCCACAACAACAAATAAATAAAAGATTAATTAGAGTGGTAAGTAAATAAATAACAATAATCACATGAAAAAGGAGAGAAAAAATCAGGACATCAGGCTTCAAGCATTATATGGAAGGCACACTAATTACAAATAAAAGTAAACACAACATCTCATCCATTCATCTGGCACCTAAAGTTTCAGTGTCATGAATAAAAGAAAGAGGGATATATTATTTTTAATGCATAAAACAGAAATCCCAGGAGACTAATTATTACTTCAATTATTACTCAAGGATAATTTATGACAATGTTAATTAAGGTAAGTCTTAATATAATCCATCTCTTCGCTATAGCTGTAGTCAGGGAGGTTTATGATAAATACTAATCAAGTTTTATTGAGCATTTCACAATTATATACTACAATTTGTAGAAAGGTAAATAAACTAAAATAAATTTTGGAAGCATGTAGATACAAAATGTAGAAAAATAAGTGCTGAAGTAAAAGAAGAGCAAAAGACTCAAAAGTTCCAGCTTAAATGCTACCTGGTACAATCTACGAATGTAGGTTTCCACCACTCTCCTTTGGAGGGTAGGGTCACTGTGATCAAAGAGAGCTACAAGGGCGTCCTCAACAGCCAGTGGAGCACTAACAAGATCCTCCATCCTCTCGTTGATCGCCATTTTCCTCCTGGGTGTTGAAACACGTTCGCCTTCTTCTGTAAACATCTCTAACTCTGACAGGCTTCTAGCAATGCTCGTACGTAGTTCACTTAATTTGGTTTGCTCAAGAAGTTGACTTGCTTTTAGTGCCAACTGTAAGGATCAAGATTGTGGTGCACTCAAGTTAAGATCAGGTCATAAATATTCTGAATAAATGGCATAATATTGGAAAGGTACTCAGTGACAAACCTCAGAATATGTTGTGTGATTGAGAGCAGAAAAACGAATCAGTTGATTTCTATAGGCAGCTGGGTTAGGATAAACCAATGCTTCCATAAGTCGTAGTATTAGCTTATTTTTACTTCTGACACCCTGCAATGAAGCAACAACTGAGAACTTCTACTCTGGACTACAATATTTCATCCCCCAACCATCAGTCCAGGAGGGTGGATATAAACATATAAATCTGTAGGATGTTCCAAGTATAAAAAACCATTACTTGCTAAAAATTAAACAACAATCTTATTTTTAAATTCTAATGTTGACAAAAGAGAGAGAGGGTTTTGCATCTATCTCCAAACAATTATTCGAGTCACATAAATTTTTAAATAATTTATTTACAGTTTAGATACAAACAGAAATAAAATCTATAAAAAGATGCTCAGGTATAGTGGAACTTAAATGGTATCACCAAGCATTACAGACTACCTACCTGATGAGACAATACTACGTCCACAACTTTCAGAAGATCTTTCTTGTGATGGAGCCGAAGACGTTCAATGACATCAGCCTATACAACAAAACATTTTGAGATTTTAAGGACGAGTCAATTGAAAGATCCTAATTTTGTTAGATAATACTTACAAAAAAAAAGTATTGTGTAGCCTCAGTATGCATATGTAATGGTAAAACTTGTTTTCGTACTTTGCACAACAAAATAAACAAAGGCATATGAGTGCTAGTATAACCATACAGTACAGAGTAGAGTTACCTGAATATTATCACTAAATAGCTCTTCAACTGAGAGGTACTCCTCAAAAAGAGACTGCACGATAATACGGGCATGACTTTCTCTTCCACCCTCATATGACTTCACAAGACTCATGAGAGGCTCCACAAGCCTCTCATATGTGGCTTTTTCTTTTACAGAGTACGAAGAGAGATGGGCCTGCAAGTTTTCAATCAATGCTCGCATACCAAATACCTTCAAATGAGAAAATATTTTTAAGGGTCTTTTCACTTAATTTCACTGACCTCAAGAATTCCCCTTAGTAATTTGGCAGGGAAGTCTACATTCTTCTGATGGCTTGAACTTGTTTCATACCCCTTATATTTTGTGTCTAGCTGTTTCATGAGTGAGCCAATACATAAAGATCAAGCACAAACATACCTGGATGACCGAGAAATACATAATAAAAGGAAGATCTCAGCTAAGATGGTAACATTGTATACGAACCTCATTTCTGAGATCTTTTGGGAGACGAGTTGCCAACACAGACATGCTCTCTTGCCACTGTAGGAAGGGAAGTTCAGGACTATCCAAACAATTTAAAAGGCCTTGTACCACCTGATTGAGATTAAACTACATAGCTCAGAAAAGCCACCAGCTACTTCTATTAGCACATTAATACGATGAGCTTCAACTTAGACTATATAACATCATTGAATGAGCTAATAATGAGCAAAATACTCCTCAAGAATAAAAGAAGTGTATACACCACATCAGGAAGACTGATCAGTTTCATAGGGGTATTACTTTCCCTGTTGGATAAAAATATGATACCGTCAAATAAATATATAAGCCAGAAGAAATTGCAGAAACAAATTCAGAAACCAATGCAAGAACTTGCATATCCAGATTCCACGGCCATTCAAATCAAGTATTTAGCTCCATTGCATTCAGCAAGTTAGCTTTAATTCATCTAACAATTACAGCCCATAATAAAAGATAGTAGGCCAAGGATCACAGATTCACAGATTTATGCTTATAGTTTTGTGATACTTACTTCATTAATATTATGATAATATCCAGCAAGAATCATCTTTGCAGCACTTAAACTTGCAGCACATCTTAGGTGAACTTTGTCAGAAACTGCAGTTGGAGGTCCTAATTGTGGGAAAGTTCCATGGTATGGTTCAGCTCTTCGCACAGCTGATAGGTCATCCAGATCTAACTTTGCTATAAGGTCACCAGCCTGCAATAAAACAAACAAATATTTGGGCCAGTTTGATTTGGATAATGTTAGAATCTTCAGAGCTGCTCTGCAAAAGCAAGTAGAATTTACCTGCATTGCTTGTCCTTCAGACATCACAAAATGAATAAATCCGGAAGCAGGTAACAAAAGTGGCATGCACATCTTCATAACTTCAACCTCCGCATAAGGTGAATCAGTATCAACATGAGTACCATCCTGAACCAAGAATCTGAGCAGCTTGCAAGGCGTCTCTGCCACCAGCTTAGATGGATCATGATCATTCTGAAGGAGAAATGACATCCTTTGAGTCTAAATAAACATAATCTGAAAGTTCTATGATCATACAGGCTAAGTCAAACTTTGAGGAGCTAAGTTTGCAGTCAAACCGTCCAGGATAAGATGGGCATAAAGCAGTTGGTAAAAGTAATACACAAAAGATGTGTCTAAATTTTTTATACTGAATATGGTACAGTTACTATTGCTGATGCTTGTAAAAAAATCACACGCTAAGAGATTGAAGATTATAAGCTTGCAGTTGCAACCCTTTCTGTGTAAAATACATATGGCAGACCATCTGAACCAGGGGAGGACCCAAAAATTCACTAATGTATAATTAAAAAACAATAAGCATCATGTACAAATCTTGTTGTATATACTACATACTCAAGTTTGAGACTTCAACATCAAAATTGAATCAAGTGTTCAAACAAGAAACAATTACTAAGAGTATCACAAAACATGTCAGGAGAAAACAAAAGGAGAGAGTCAATGAGAGAGAGCGAGATAAAGAGAAGGAGAATAAGAGAGATTTACATGTTTGTTCTACCATTGGACGTAGGGGAGGAGGTCTGATGGGTTAAGAGTTAAGACTGACACAAAAGGGAAAAGAATCGAGATGGACAAGGACGGAGCCAAGGGGGAACTAGTCCAACTATATTAACTTTGTTTTTAAAGTTATTATAACTTATGTTATTAGGCCCTTTAAATTTTATTTCTAATGATCTTTTTAAAATCAAGGTTGTAAAAGTTGCTAGGCACTAATCGGACGGGCACCGAGCGCCTAGCGCCTAACCCATTGCCTAGTTATAGGCGGTCAAAAAAACTGCTGAAAATTGCAACAATTGTCCATAAAATCCAAAAATCTGCATAGTCGAACGTGGGACGGGCACTAGGCGGACATCGGACGAGCATTGGGAATCTACTGCCTATGCGCCCCGCCTAGAACCGATTTTTAGAGAACTTGTTAAAATATTTAAATATATAACTTTTAAGTAATATGCTTGGGTACATCTACTGTCCAGCTTAAGCTAGGGCCTTATTTACATTAATATTCACGGATGGTGTCCGAGTCTACTTTTCTGCATGTTCCTCCTTAATTATACGCTTGTTGCATCCCCTCTCGATCCACCGCAAGGGTTGATCTCCACAACTAACCCTCAACACTATGATCCTTTTGTCGAGTAGACTACTACTCCAGATTTGACTCCCAATCAGCCGAATATCCCAATCCCCCTGCCCCTTTTAAGTAAGTGCATAGCGTATCCATGGAGATACGAACATCTGACCCAGTTTCTTTTATCTCCAAAACTTTATATATATATATATATATATATATATATATATATATATATATATATATATATATATATTGGAAAAAGGTACTTTGTATATATAAAAAATTTAAGGGATCTACAAGGCAGATCTAGGTGGAGATTTAAAGCTCTCCACACTTTTACATCAAATTCTATATTGTGTATCACCCCGATAGTGGACGTAATCACCAACTCAAAAATTCTATTGTTTCTTTCCTTCCATATATGCCAGACCGCAGCCGCCAACCGAGTCATTGCTGTATTGTACCACTGGAAACCCCGATTCCTTTCGGGTATGATATCTGTCACCTCCTCCCTCCAGCTTCGAGAGCCATAAGTCTGTAAGCTGAGCTGAGAACACTGATGTTGCCAAACGGATGATGAGAAGGAACATCTGAAGAATATGTGCTCCATTGATTCCTGGTCTTGCTTGCATAACTCGCACAGAAGTGATGGAATCTGCACACCAAACCTCACTAGGCGGTCCCGAGTAAGTAACTTCCCAAGACAAAATTTGTACAAGCAAAATTGTATTTTAGAGGCCACCCCTTTGGTCCACACCACCTGTGCCATCTCCATGGGAGGATGAACCTCTCTAATAGACGCGTAGACGATTGATTGGGGAAAGATATGATGTCCAGTGTCTGTCCACACCCATCGATCACCATCCGTACTCTCAGTGTCCACATGGACCGCTTCAATCTCCTGTCAAAACCGTCTCGTCATAGGGTGAAGGTCCGCTCACCACACCCTCCCGTAGAATAGTGCTCACCCGGGCCCTCCTACCCGCCGCTGGTATCGCTTACCTACCAACTCGATCCGCCAAGCTCCGATGGTTGATCCAAGAATCCCACAAAAGGTTAGTTGTCTCTCCATTTTGTCATCGATCTTGAAATAAGCCCCTTCAAAGTATTCCGATGGGAAAGTAGGTTCTTCCAAGTAACGGTGTCGCTGCTATTGGCTCGGATCTCCCAAAAGGACTGGTCCTTCATATACCTCCCCTTCATCCATACCGCCCACAAGGAGTCCTGGGCGAGAAATCGTCAAGCTTGTCTCACTCCCGCAGTCTCGCGCAGGGTCCGCAAAGACTGTAGGCCGACACCTCCCTCCTCCCGAGGTCTGCATAAAGTCGTCCAACCAATAGAGTGTAGGCCACCTCTCCAAATGAAGTTGGCACAGAGTCTTTCACTTTTACTAATAGTCGCAGACGGCAACATGAGAGTCTGCAACCAGAATCGAGCAATGGCATAGATGACGGATCGAACTAGCTTAATACGTCCTCCAAAGGATAAGCTCTGGGCATGCCACCCCTCCAGACGTCGTTGTGCGTAGTCAACCAGGCTTTGGCATTCGGTCTCTGTCACGCTCCGATTCCGTATAATCGATAGTCGTCCCCCGGACGTGATGCCGTGCGAACCTAAGTTGCGATCGCACAAAGCGTAGTCATAAGGTCATCCGAAACACAACATCAAGTTAGAGTACGCAGAGAAATTGATTGACACATTTGAAATAGAAGTAGACTTTTCATTGATATTAACATTTCATTTACATTGACTCCATTACAATCATTGCCACGCGGGCTACAACATGACTCGACTTACAAAACGAACGCTGATGAGATAGTCGTTCCATACATTACATCCCTTTTTACAAGCAAAATAGATACACTTTCCACCTGCGATCGAGGGAAGCCGAGTCGCCATCTATTCTTCTTTGTACTGAGTGCGGAGTCTTCAAAAGGATTTCAGAAACACAAGCCTTCACACGCGGACGAGGCTTCAAAATGTCCACGCCGTCCTGAGATTTAAACGGCACGTCCTTCGTGGTTCGGGGTACCTGCTTGGAGAGCGAGGATCAGTACATTACACTTTGTACTGGTGCGTGGCTATTTAAGTTCCAAGCTCTCATTTGGTTGAAGAGTTTATATGACTTAATGTATGAATGTTTCTAACCATCCTAATGAATTTCAACAAGCATATGACAAGCAATGAAATTTACGTCGAAACTTACCCGCGGCGGACCGCGCCGCGCCTTATGAAACTTACCATGTTCTTCCCTGTCAATTGTTAACATTTTTCATATCAAGTGCAAAATGTACGTGTGATTGGTCACTGGCATCACAAGCCATCCTGGACGTATAGCTTTGTTAATCGAAGTCCTTTCAACGCAAGTAGCTAGCTCCGTTGCAAGTCTCCGCTTAACCTGTGCTGAAACCTTATGCACGACTATACCCTGTTTCCTCCTAGGCTGAAACGGTCCCGTGGCCCCGGGTTGCCGCTCGAGGAAACTATCGCCTTGTCGACAAGTTGTCCATAACCGTACGAAGACATATTTTCCTTTTAGTTATTAAGACATAGCCTACATTCTCATTGAAAACTCAATCCTTTTTCCGTGTTCGTGCCCTTGCATTTATCCTTTAATTCGCAACAACATTATCGATTTACCTAGGAAGGGGGCCGAGAAAAGAAGGGTCAGCCACTCATCTTGAGTTTACTTCAGACGAGAGAACTTGTTGGTCGCGCTAGACGTAGCCTACGCGATTACCTAAAATCGCACAAGCAACCGATTAGAACACTGCATTATTCAAGAAGTTCGATAGGAAATGCGAGTTCGAAATGCAAGCCATGAAAACCATCGAAAACATTCACGAAAACGCATTCAGAAAACAAAGCCAAACCCAATGCAAGCGGCGTGAAAAGCAGAGCAACGGGAGGTCTCTTCCGACTCAGCCGCAGAGTCAATCCTTGAGGCGCAACCCGCTGAATATAGGACTTTGTTTCCGAAGAAGCCATTCCATAACGGGAAATGGATCTTAATTCAACCGTTCCCGTTCGATCGATTCGATCGATCCCGACCTATCAGTCCCGACCGAATCGATAGCAACAGTGTTCCTTTCTCGCGCACCTCGTGGACGGAGTACGGGGCACGATGTAGGGACGGGGCACTACAGTCTCTTTGGCATAGTTGATAGATAACGGAATTCCCAAATATTTGACTGGTAACTCTCCCTTCTCAATATCAAGAAGTAGCGTCTTCTCATCCTTCTGCTGACAATGCTTGTTGAAATATGTCATACTCTTATCCTTGTTCAGCTGCAAACCAGTCAGTGAGCCAAACCGTTCCATGATCCCATTCAGAGCCACAATCTCATGCCGCGAAGGAACCAAAAAGACCAGCAAGTCATCCGCATAGATAAGATGGGATACCTGGGGATGAACCCGCTTGTACAGCGGCGTGATCTGGCCTCTATAGATCGCCACGTCCATGAGCGACGTGAAAAACTCCATGATCAAGGTGAAGAGGTATGGCGATAACGGGTCCCCTTGTCGAAGTCCTCTAGAACTGCCGAAGAAGCCATACGGCTGACCCCTGACAAGGACAGAGAAAGAGGGAGTGGAAATGCAGACCCAGACCCTATCCACCCAAGTACGATCAAATCTTATAGCAAGCATAATATGGCACACGAACTCCCTATTGACAGAGTCATATGCCTTCCGCAGATCCAGCTTGACACACACTTTATCTCCTCCCGGTTTGTTGAAGTCTCGGATCAGCTCATGGCAAGTAGACTGTTATCAGCAATAGACCGCCCTTTCACAAAAGCCGCTTGGTTACTAGACACCAGGCTCTGCATAATCTGCTCCATACGTCTGCACATCAAGTGAGTGATAACTTTATAAATAAAATTGCAACAGGAGGTAGGCCAAAAATCATTAAGAGACGTCGCTCCTTCCTTCTTCGGTATAAGCGTCAGAAATGTATGGTTGAGCTCCTTAAGCAGCTTGCCGTTGTCGAAGAAGTCTCGAACAATCTCCAGCACCTCCTCCTTTATGATATCCCAATGGACTTTATAGAACTGACTCCCAAAACCATATGGGACAGGAGATTTATTCGTGTCCGCATGACGTACAATAGCTTCAGTCTCCTCCATAGTTACTGGTGTCAGAAGTACATTATTGCCCAGAGGGGTAACCAGTCTCTTGCAAACAACCTCCGAAAAGTCAGATAGATAGAAAGTTTGATTGTAGAGCTCAGTATAGTACCTGTCCGTTTCCTCCTGTAGTGCAGTTGCGTTAACCACCTCTTTGTCATCAATCCCATATAGCTTAGATATATGATTACGGTGTTGGCGAGCCCGGATGATATCATAGAAGAACTTGGAGCACTTGTCGCCATCCCGCAGCCAGCTGCACTTGGCTCGTTGAGCCAGCTCGATCTCTTCCAGTGTGCGTAGTGCCCCGACTTCCTTAGACAGGTCCTGCTCCGTCGCTGCAAGGTCGCTATTGAGAATGTCCTCCTGCAAAGCAACATCCGGGAACATGGTAAACCACTCCCAATTTCCCAAAGCACGATCAAGTTGGCAAGCTACTTGTTTGTTTGTGGCTTTATTATGCCAAGACCAGATGTGACCCGTTCTCTCCACAGTCTGCAAACCAGAGTGCAGAAGGCAACTTTGGAAGTCTTGCAGGACTCCGTCTGGGACACGCCGACCTTCCACTTTTTCGCGACTGAAAAGTAGGGCATTAAAGTCCCCCATCAACAGCAACGACACATGGAACTGGCTCTCAGCTACAGCACTAACTTGGAAAATCTCCTTCCATAAAGCTTCCCGCAGCCGCCTGTCGTTGTTGCCATATACCGCTCCCAAGATGAAAGCCATCTCCCCTTTATTAGTGAACGACACGACAATCAGCTGATCTGACAAATGAATTACCTGACCAGCCCAGCTTTTGCTGTCCCAGGTCACCCAGATACGCGCCACCCCACCTACCTCCAAGTTATGCACCTGACACCACTGATATTGGGTCCTACGTTGTAGCAATCTAGAAGACTTAATTTTAGTATCTAGAAGTGCTACAATGGAACAAACTTCCCGTCTTAGTACCTCTCTTATCTCCTTCCATCTCCCAATCGCACACGCACCACAGACATTCCACGCTAAGATAGACATCTAATATCCATGGGGTGACCTATCAACATCTCCAGAGTCGCCATTAGGGAAAATAGCGTGCTCCATCATCTAACCTCCAGCCGACGCGCCTTCCCAAGACGTCTCAAGAGGTGGGCTACACCCGCTGAGATCTCCTCCACTGTCGCAATGGGCCTTCCATCTGGGGTTAGCTACACAAAGATCTAAGGTGCCCGTAATTATAATTCCCGTCGTCTCCTGCCCTCCATCCTCTCTAGGTATCACCACCCGGTGCTTCCTGCTCGTGCTCTCCTTCAGCTGGTTGGTACGGTCTTCTAGCACCTTCGTTCTGCCGCGTCCCCCCGGCCGGCCTACAGACTTGTTTCGTCTGGACTGGAAGACAAAAGTCTATTCGGGGGTGAATCCGCTCACGACCGCAGTAGCGCCCTCTCCCAAGGTCTGGCCATCTCTCTCCATCTCCATTCCGCTCTCGGTCCCCGCCTCAATGCCATGATGGCCTCCAGTATCAGTCAATTATCCATGGGTCTGCACTATCCGGTTCGTCCATTGAGAAAAAGGATTAGCCTGGATTGTCTCAGCCCCCCTGCACTGGGTTGGACCCCTTCCATCATAGATGTGGTCGTCTCCTGCGGATAAGATATCCCACCACCTGCACACAGTCCTCTATCTCCAGGAGTATCATTCTCCCCCTATCCTCCCATCTCCCTGGCCTCCCCAACCGGACACCCTTTCGAGGAATGCCCAAAACATTTACAATGGCAACACACTGGAGGCACAAACTCATACTGCACAGTCTGGCGAAAGACTCCTCCGGAAGGCACCTCGTACTCGACGAAAGGTGACAAGTCAGCACTCGCATCTACTTCGACAAAGATCCGTACGTATCCCATACGGGTTCTATACGCCATTGCATCATCGACCTTGATAGGCTTGCCTATGACACTGGCAATCTTCATCATTATGGAGATACTCCAATGGTTAGCTGGTAAACCCGGTAGTCTGATCCATATTGGGACTGTGAGGAGAACTTCACGCTCATAAGTCGACTCAGGCGTCCATACCTTCATGATAATAAGCCTGCCATCAAAGGTCCACGGTCCTCCCTAGATAATCCGTTCCATGTCCTCCTGTAGGCAGAAACGCACGAGGTAGAAGTCATTTTCTCGTGAGAAAAACTCCATACCGCCCCTCGGTCTCCAAACTCGCGCCGCGTACACACGGATCTGTCCGTAGAACGGTCTCAAGCCTAGCATATAGAATGATTGAGTTGTGCCAGTAGTCCGCAGTCTCAGCAAGATCTTCCTCCATCAAGGTCATCCGAAGTGTTGTGCCCACCATCTTCGGTTGAACATAAGACATCTGTGCTGTCAAGCTATCCACCCCTCCATTCAACATATCCGCGTAAGATTTCGGAACCCCAGCCTTACGTTGTTCTCCAACGACCTGCTTGCCCTTATCCACCGCCGACCATCGTTGTTGAGGCATTGGTGGTATAGACACGTTGTGCGGCACTTGGCGAGACCGCCCATCCGGCCTCCTAGCCCCCCCCCCCCCCCCCGGGCCTGCATCGCTAGTATGTCTCCGTAATACATTTCGATGGTCACCAGCCCAATTATGGTCGCCTCCCGAAGCCCTACCAAGCCGACGAGCTTCGCCATCCCCTTTCAAGTTACGTCTTCTAATCACCGTTGTCCATCCCGCCTCCTCCTCCGAGTTATTCCGTCGATCGCCGCCGCCTACGGTGCCTTCGACCCCGGCTGGAGTCCGACCCAAGCCACCATTGGCCCTAGCCGGCCCGCTTTCGACCATGCCACCCCTAGCCGACCCGCCGCCGGCCGCCCCGCCCCTGACCGCTGCTCCGTCGCGCTCGGCCACACTGGTCCTGGCCTGACCGCTCGCCGACGCGCCGCCTAGGCCCTCGCCGCCTCCGCCAGCACCGACCACGCCCGCACCGCCGCCCCCCGCGTCAGTCCTGGATAAACGATGCATATTCCCATCTGCCCTCGCCAAACCACCGCGGGCACCGCCGCCGCCTGGGCCACCACCGCTCGCACCGCCCTCGTCCTGTTCGCCGTCGGCCGCTCCGACCCTGGTCGGCCGACCGACGGGGGCGCCAAGGTCCCAGGCGAAGGAAACCCTAGTTTCCATGGTCGCCCGCTCCCGATAGCATTTTTTTATTTGATATATATATATATATATATATATATATATATATATATATATATATATATATTCGATGGGGTCACTAAAAGTGTTCTATGGGGAACGGGTACTTCTTCGTCATACTCTCACTTGTCGAAGATATGGAGAGAGTCCTTTGTGGTGGTCCTTGGATGCTCGATGGACGACTTATCTTGAAGCGATGGGATCCAATGGTCTCCTTGGGACGGGACCTCCTCGATGTCGTCCCTACCTACCTGGATTCTCTCCCCGAAGCTTCCTCCGCAGCTCTGGAACAAGGCAACCATCCCCAAAATAGCCAAGAGTTTTTTTGGTTGCCTCTTCGGATGGATCTTGCAATGGTGAGGAAACAGCGGTTGGCATATGTGTGGGTCTTGGTGGAGCTCATAGCCACTCAAGCCCTTCCAAAGTTGATTCATGTACGCCTTCCAGATGGGAGATGCATCGAGCAGCTATTTGTACGAGTTGCTTCCCCCGACATGCTCGACATGCCATTACTTTGATCATGTGGTGTCTCAGTCAGATTATTACTGGAGAGGTGATTCAGGAAAAACTCTTGGAGGTCCTCATGGAAGAATTTGTATCATCGCACATTATGGAAGTTGAAGTTGTGTTAGGGTCTCCTATGGAGAATGATATCGTTGTTCATCTAGATGATTGTCAAATTTCTCATCGCTCGGACTGTCCAAGCATGTCCTTGGGGCTGGTCAGGTGTGAGCGAGACACAACTATAGCTAAAGGGTTCTCAATTGCAATTCATCGACATGACTTGGCTAACAAAGGCAAGGACCGGCGGGTTAAGGATATAACTGCGGTTGGGTGCCCTATATGCCTGAGGCTCAGGTAGGCTGCTTCAGCAAGGCTATGGGCACCCTCATCCAGGAATCCTCAAGTAGGGATGGGCCAACGGACCACCTCAAGGTTGGACTTGTTCCACCTCTAGGAGTGGGCCAACGCCACAAGCTCGATTTGAAAGTTGGTCTACAGCCTCCTATTTAAGTAATGGGTTAGAGTCAGGCTCTAACTCGGATGATAAGGATGAAGAGGAAGAAGCGGCAAATAATAATTTGCAGTTAGCGGTAGTGAATTTGAGATAAAGAGAAACTTATGCAAGTTGCTGGCTAGGATGATGTATCCTTGAGGTTTCAAAAGAAGAAATGTAGCGTAGGTAGTCCTTCCCTATACGTTCGAGCTAGCCCCCAAACAAATAAAGGGGTCAATAAAGACCAATGTAGATCAATGTTATAAATTTCGTTAGGCGGGTTCGGTGCACCAAAAGGCCGTCTAGCGTCTAGGACGCCTAGGCGGCCGAATTTATTTATTTATTTATTTTACGTTGAAATAGAGATACATATCTTATGTGTATAGAAAAAAACACAAAGTTTTAGCAGCTCTTGTGGCTAGCTAGTATGGGGTTAAAATTGGTGCATTAGGTTGAGGGTTCAATCCCTGGCTTCATTTCTTTATTGTTTTTTTATAACCCTTAAAAAGGGGATGAGAGGAGAGAGAGTGCAGTGCAGCCACCATCTCTCCTCCCTCTCCCTCTCCCTCTCCTCTGCCACCGCCGCCACCAGTAGCAACACTCCTCTCCTCCTCCTCCCTCTCCTCTCATCTTCGTAGCTGTAGCAGTCGTCGCCGCCGCCACCACCACCACCACTAGCACTAGCAGATCAACACCACCACGACCACCACCACCACTAGCAGCACCACCACCACCCGCCGCCGTCACCGCTGCCTCCGCCGTGACCGCTGCCTCCGCCGTCGCTGCTGCCGCCATCACCGCTCAATCCCTGACAGGTAACTGTTGATTTTTTTTTTTTTTTGAATTTTCGAACTTAACATGGCCGCCTAAGCCTGCCTAGTGCCCCCTAGCACCTAGGCTGGCCGCCTAGGGGGTTTCCGATGCGGCTGGAGGCCGCCTACCGTCTAGGCCGCAATTTAGAACACTGATGTAGATAAGCTGTGGTGAGGAAGTATGGCGAGTTTGAGCATTGTAAGAGTGTTGATTGTATAGGTCTATTCGGGTGGTTGGTTCTGAATTAGGTCCCGGATTAGGCCCCTACATTTTTCTTGATATTCTATAAAATTACCTTCTTCGATATATATATATATATATATATATATATATATATATATATATATATCAAGTGGCTAGGATGGGAGGCATCCGCTCGACTTGCCTAGGTTCAAGCCAGGGGGAGTGCATTATTCCTTCCATTTAGCAATTAAATGGTGGGAGTGGAGACATAGGCCTTTGGGCCGGGCAAGGAGCAGCGGGTTACGGGTCAAGCAGGTGAGGGCTTCGGGCCGAATATGGGCCTACGGGCCAAGTGTGGACTTTCAGGCCAAATTTGTATGCCTTAGAGCTAGGTTGTATGGTAGGGTCCGCCGCATATGATCCTTGCCAAGTTGAATGTATAAGCTGGCTTTAGTAGTAATAAAATTATCTCGTTTTATATATATATATATATATATATATATATACACACACACACACACACACTTGAGTTAGGTCACATTAGGTCAAGGTGGGGTCTTTAATAACATTGTATAAGAAGTTCATTGGCTGTGTCTTGAGTGGTAATCAACAAAGTTGACAATATGATGACAAAGGACCCCATTCAAGTCATGGTCGTAGAGAACATAATTCATTCTTGATTGCTGAGAGAGAAGATACTTATTTGACAGGGAGCATCCCTTTAGTACTTGATAAAAAGTTTCCTTTTACGACCACTGGAACAGTTACAAGCTCATGACATCTAATGAACTGTTACGAAAAGAAACTCGTTCCTTGTTAATCCCCAGCCCTAAAGTATTTGCTTATATATTCGGGATGGGGGTTAGTAAGTAAAAAAACAAGCACTTCTTAAGTCAGAATCACATCAGAACACATGAGATTATCAGGAATTGTTAAAGGGAAATTCCTTGTCGGATACCTAGGGCTGCACTTTTCTACTAGTATGAAAACTGGCTCCTTTGTTGAATTGTGAGCTGGACATAGAGCAATGCTCGAAGGGTGGATGAACAAGTTGCATTGCTTCCAGAGAAAGGTTAAATTTGTACAAATTTTATATTTAGTATAGTGTGCGTTGAGTAGTTCTCTATGCCAATGGAAGTGATTAAAACAATAAAAACTTTATATTTTCATTACGAATGTTCCATATACGTTTGAATATACTATATAAACTCAACCCTGTCTAGTTCTTCCATGTGCTTCAGGAATGAGATCCAATTACCTGAGAAATACATGCTTTGGGATGGAAGTGACCGTATTTCCTGGGATATAGAAATTTCATGAACTATTTGTAAGCCTTTTCTAAGTTGTTCTTCTTCTTGCTCGATATCCTCTTCCTGTTTCGTACCATTTCCTCTCCTTCTCCTATTTCTTTATTTATTTATGCCTTTTGTGGATTTCTCTTCTTTCTTCTTTAAGTGCCACATCCAGCTAAATCTCCCAAATCAACTGATTCAACTCAGATTCTACTGAAGCCGAACAAGGTTAGATTTCATGAGTGGTTATCTAAGAGAACCAGAGATCGGAAGATTATATTGTCCTGAGTCAACTATATGTAGTGGGATGGGACTTTCTAGAAGCGAATGGAGATAGCAACTGGATAGTAGAAAGGTTTATTGAGGACAACTAATTCTAGCATACCTAGTTACCACCCTAGGAACTGGGTTCCAAATCCCGCATTTCCCAGACATGACAAGCTCCCTATCCGGAGAACCAAAACGGCGACCCAAACAATCCGAACCTTAAAAGATATTAATGGTAATAGAAAAGACCAAAATGTAAATTAGTTATCAAAATGATGGACAATTATGTCATCATAGGATTCAGTTGAAAAGAGATTTACACACAAAAAATCCTGCTCTTAAGCGAACCACAACCCAAGTAGCGACTGCTTGCCAACCCTTCTCGTACCTCACACGTGCCATGTACCCATTCCGTGTACCTAAGCAAACCTTGTGCTATCGTTTGATCTATTTGCCACTTATTCATCTCAACATTCTCATTAAAACAAAACTATGTAGTTTCCAATAAAAGAAATAAATATAGGAAGCATTTCTCTTTACCTGTAACAAGCATGTTCTCCCGTCAATCAGAAGGCGAGTTCCAGCAGCCTCTTCTTCAGCATATATAACGTGGCTGTTTCCATTCAACTGCAAAAAGTGCCCATCATGATGAATCACACCGTGGTACATTTAACCATGAATAACATGTAGCCAGTTGGACTTATTCAAATCTAGATGTGCCTTATGCGGCTGGAAACTTTATTCTTAATCATGGATCATGTATATTTAGTAGGAAAAAGTTTTTTATAAAGGGTATAATATCAAAGCCTTGGCTAGGAAAGGTACTTATCCTTTACGAAAACCACCATATTACGAAAGACCTAAACTTTTCCAAGGCTGATAATCACCTTTGACCTATAAGATATTCATCATCATCATCATCCAAGCCCTCTCCCATCAGAATGGGGTCCACTATGGAGCATAAGAAACTCAAAAGATTTGACAACGTTTTTATGACCGGTTGTCGACCTGAAGTCAACCCTCATTGGTGCCAAATTCCTAGTCTATGAGAATGAGAGGATCATGCCATAAAACGTAGACAGCCAGTTAGTGGATAGTAGACCTACCTTCTAGATATGCAATTTAAGCTCGTACAACCAAGGAGCTTCCTCGAAGTTTCCTTAAACTATAAAGAGTCTAGACGAAAAGGTAAGAAGATACATTTGCTATTGAATAGTATAAATTTTCTCATATTTTCTTTCATGGTGAAATTTAGGTGCTTAATTGGGACTAAGTTACTTGCCTCTTTATTGCTAATTTAAGTTGATTAGTAATTTAATTTAGTTCAATATCTACATTCTACAGAAATCTCACCAACAAGGAATAGCACCATCAAATTATGTTTAGCTCGGTAGACATGAAATGGGATCACAAATAACCACAGTGACAACTAAGAGAAAGCTTGCCTGCATCAGAAGACCCCCATCACGTAATGTATGAATTTCTGCTTCAACCTCTGATCCATTCATCCTTAGCCTGTAGCTGCCAGGTCCTCCCCTCATCATATCAATCTATGACAGTTAACAAGCCATTATAGTTAATCGTATTACAAATAGAGTCTAAATTCAACAGAAACATAAGGAGAATTACCGTGTATTTGCTTCCTTCAATATTCAAAGTAACTAGAGAATTCACTAGTGATATATGCTGCAATTAAGCATTCTCAATCATTAGTAGATGCTGAAACAGAAGAGCAAGTGTACAATTTTTGAGTCAAACCTAGAATATGCTCCAGTGGATTATACCTTGGGTGGGATCTGTCCCTTGCCAAGGTAACCAACATAGTCAGAAACCATGGCTGCACTGCTAGTTGAGGCTTTCTGGTAGTAAAGAAATTCCATAAACCAATCATCATAACAAAAGCGATATCTGCTAGAGAAATTATAGGCATTTTTATCCACAAAACCAAATAGCATAGCCTTACATAAAGAGCTCCTCCAACAACTGAAAGGTACCAAGGAGGTCTCTCAGCTCTAACCCGCATAGCTATTCTACTGTCCAGCCAACCTGTGTGGATCTTGTTGTCTCTATATTCTACAGCCTGAAAAGTAGGCATTCAGATTTGCAGTACAGATTAACCGTTGGATTACATTAGCACAAAACACTATATAGCTTACATTTAGGAGATCTATAGTGTAGTCAGCATTTGTACGAATTTCTCCTCGAATTTGGATCTCCTTGAGCCCGAGAACCATATTAGCAATGGCTAAGGCTCTAGACTCTCCAAATGCAAAAACATGGCCTTCAATAAAGATATAAAGTTCAGAAATAAGCAAAAGTATGTAACACTGGAGCAACATATTGTTATATGTATACAGAATCCAGTCTTTTCCAAGAATGCATACCAAATTGAGAATCAGAAAATTCATGTATGCCACCACCAGACTGCATTAACAGTAAAAGAAATATTACATTAATTTGGCGAGGAAAACTGACAAATATAGTCAAAGTTGATGATAAAATATTCTAGCAGTAAACACATTCCCATGATTATACCTGAGGAGACAATCTAGTTACTGTTGGAATATTTAGTATGTTGGATGTCATATTTAGTAGATTGGAATATCCTGTGACATATTGGGTATGCTAGAATATGCCACAGGATATCCACAGTATATTCCTTCATTGTAATAATGATTGTAAGGCTATATAAAGCCAAGAAGACTATCAATAACATATCAAGAAATTACAACAGGGTATCAGGGCCAAAATTCCACAGCCGCCAACAACCGACCCCCTTCCAAACCCTATCCCTAGCCGCCAACAACCGACCCCCTTCCCCCCTAACCCTAACTGCTAACCCCTCTCTCTCCCGCCCCCGCCCCTATCCCGCGCGGGCGGCCAGAGAACCCTGCGGCCCCGCCACGCGGCAGCTGCTGCTGCTACGGCGGCGGCTGCTGCTACGGCTGTTGCTGCTGCTGCTGCTGCTGCGGTGTTGTTGCACGCGCGCCGGGCGCCTCCCACTCCCAAGGCGCGCACGACTCCTGCGGCTGTTGCCGACACTGAAGCACGCGACGGTACTCGTGTCACTGCTGTTCGACTTGTTCCGAAAGTTGACACTGAAGGCCTAGATCTGATGGAAATATATGTTTGGATCTAGAAGCGTACGACGAGAACAAGCGTGACGTGATTATCGAAGAGGAGATCGATGGAGGCGATCATCAAGAAGCTGGATCATACGGAGGTTGCGACGTTGATGAAGTTGATGAAGATGTCGGCTGGTGAGAGCACAACACGAACGTCACAAGGCTGGAGCTTCCCTCCATCGATCTGAAGCTAGATGGACCATCTACCTATCTGAGTTGGTCACGGCGGGTAAGGCGAACCCTCGCAGGAAAGAACCTGGAGGGATTTCTGTCGGACGAGAAGACGGAACCAGACGAGGGCTCGGCGGAACTTGACGAGTAAAAGTCCAGTCATATGGTGATCTACATCTGGCTTCTCAACTCCTTAGTCTAGTCTATTGCCGCCACAGTCGACGGCATTGAGATGGTGAAAGATGTGTGGGAAGTTGAGACGGACCTATGATGTGTGAAAAACAACTTACGGGTCTTCCAGATCAAGGGAGATCGACGACACCATACAGGAAGAGAGGGCAGTGTAGGAGTATGCCACAGAGTTGGAGCGTCTGTGGCTATACGATCACACCTCAGATCGGACAAGCTACGGGGACCCAAAATGTAAAAGAGACAGGTATGTCTACAGGAGAGGACGATGAAATTCTCAAAGGGCTGACTGCAGCATTTGCTCAGAGGACGGCCCTACTTCTCTCCCAACCAAAGATCCTCACTCTTGAGGAGGCTATCTCAACCATGATTCAGGAGGAGACACGCATCAGACTACAGGCGGGGACATGTGGTCCTCTCGAAGCAAAGTCAGCACTGACGGCCACCAGCTCGGACGACAGGGCCTAAGGAAGAGGCCTGTCAGCACAACCGGCAATGCTACAACTGCGGAGAGATGGACCATCATCGGTATGCTTGCACCAAATCACCTAAGGAGGGGATTCAGGTGGTGGACGGGGACAATTCGGTGGACGAGAACATTTTGGAGGACGTGGCCGTGGTCATGGGGGTCGACGAGACGGTCGAGGAGGCTATCGGGCTAGCAGAAGGAGATGGAGGAGCTGACGGCACCTTTACGAGGAGGATCAGGTACTGGTGGACATGCTGGAGGTGCTCAAGAGGAAGCAGCGAACGTCCAATGATGGAGACAGGAGAAGCGCAACGGAGGAGGCGTCCACCTCATTTTTGCTGGAGGCAACACCGCCATGTATGCCCATCCATCAGAAGGTACTGACGACTCACTTGCTCTTGCATCCATTGCTTCCCTTAAATCGTCTGATTGGATTATCGACTCGGGACATCTCGGCATGTGACGGAAAATACTAGTGAGTTCTTCTCGTACACTCACCTAGCATCAGCAAACAGCATTCAGACAGCTGATGGCACTTTTCAGCTAGTGGTCGGTAAGGGTATTGTTAATTGTACAGGTTCAATAAAATTATCTAATGTTTTATATTCTCCATCCTTTTCAGTCAGCCTCTTGTCCATTAGTTCTATAATCCTTCAACTTAAATCAATTGTTTTTTTTATATCCCTAAGGTGATCTTCCAGGAGAAAGAGACGGGACGAGGACTTGGTACTGGCACTTGGCATAAGGGACTGTGGTACCTGGATCGAGAAGGACTGAACTCGGCACTAATGTCTATGGCAGAGAAGGCTGGTATGGGAGGACTGCAGGTGACGGTCGAAGATACTTTGTTACTCCATCATAGGAGGTTGGGACATTCCTTCTTTGACACTTTAAGTAAATTGTTTTCCGATATTTATGAAAAAGTGTTAAATAAAGAAACTAGTATGTGATGCATGTGAGTTAGGCAAACTTACTAGGAGTTTCTATATTGGTACGGGTCATAGGAGCTCTTCTGTTTTTGAGGTAGTACACTGATGTTTGGGATCCATGTGCTACTAATACTATGAATGGTTATAAGTACTTTGTTTCCTTCCTTGATTGTGCTTCTCGTGTCACTGGTTGTACTTGATGAAAAATAAGAGTGATGTACCTACTTGTTTTCGAGATTTTCACAAACATGTACAGACTCGGTATGGGGCAATTGTGAAGGTACTGAGGTCTGACAATGGAACGGAGTATACAAACAAACACTTGCAGAATACTTGTCAGCACACGGGATACAGCATCAGACCACTTGTGCATACACACCCGCACAAAATAGCGTAGCAGAAAAGAAGAACAGACATCTTCTGGAGGTCGCAAGAAGCATGATGATTGGTATGAATGTTCCACAGAGTCTGTGGGACATGCAGTGTTGACAGCAACTCAACTAATCAACAGAATGCCTTCGAAGGTCCTGGGATGGAAGTTCCCATGTGAAATATTGCAAGAAAATAATAGTGGGATACTCCTACTGAAGGTGTTTGGGTGCGTATGCTTTGTGAAGGACAACAGGTCGTCAGTTGGGACGCTTGATTCTAGAGCAATCAAGTGCATCTTCGTAGGCTACTCGGCGACTCAGAAGGGGTACGTGTGCTAGAGTCCAGTGGAAAAAGAAGAAGTTTGTAAGTATGGATGTCCACTTCCGGGAGCATGAACCATACTACCGTCAGGAGGAAACTTCAAATCACACGCCTAATACTGCTAGTATGAGACGAGAGGGGGAGAAGGAGAGCTCGGTAGTAACTGATTTAGAAGTTTGGAATGGAGGCACGGTCGAGAGGAGCAGGAAGGTGAAAAGGAATAGGGGGAGGAGATGAGAGGTGCTAGGCCTACGGCTCAGGGGGAGTTACTTACCTACAGCAGGAGAGAGAAGCAAACTGCAGGACCAGTACCTACAGTGTCAGTGCCAAGTCCCTTATATGCGTCAGTCTCGACTCCTGAGGCACCTATACTACCATCACCCCCTTTAGGTGATATCATTCTCCCTACTACTCCCACCCATTATCAGTACGAAGGACCACTCGCAGCAATACAGAAAATCCTTCGGACATATATGGTTGGGACCTTGCTCAGTTTATTTCTTATGACCATATATTTTCTTCTCATGGAGCATTTATTGTATCTTTGGATAGTATTATTGTACCTAACAATTGGCAGGTTGCCAAGAACGATAAAGTGGAAAGCGGCAATGCTCAAGGAGTTGGGAGCTCTTGAGAAAAATCACTTGGGAGCTGGTGAGGCTGCCAGAAAAGAAAAGCGCAGTCGGATGCAAGTGGGTCTTTCCTGTGAAGCAGAACCCAGATGGACAGATTGAGCGCTACAAAACTCAACTGGTGGCAAAAGGATACAGTCAGACGTACGGCATCGACTATGACGAGATCTTTGCACCAGTCGCAAAAATGAGTACTGTCAGGACCCTGATTTCTTTGACAGCGAATGGTGGATGTAAGTTACACCAACTGGATGTGAAGAATGCATTTATTCATGGGATCTGGTGGAGGAGGTATATATGGAGATACCACCAGGATTCGGCACAAACCAGACAGTGGACAAGGTCTGCAGGTTGAAGAAGTTCCTCTATGGACTAAAGCAGTCTTCTCGGACATGGTTTGACAGATTCAGAGAGCGATGATAGGGATGGAATACCAGCAGATCAATATTGATCATACTGTATTCTTCAGACGGAGTGGAGGCCACATCACCATGCTTGCAGTGTATGTGGACGACATGATTATCACAGGAGATGATGAGCAGGAGATCGCCCGACTCAAAGGAAAGCTTGGCAGGAATTTGAGGTGAAGAACCTTGATCTTCTTCGCTACTTTCTTGGGATAGAGATCGCTCGAGACGGAGAGGAGGTTGTTCTTCTCAGAGGAAGTATGTACTGGACCTTACAGAGACAGGGATGTTGGGGTGCAAACCTGTAGCAACGCCAATAGACCAGAGGTTCAAGTTGAAGGCCGAGGCTGGAGACCCAGTTGATCGAGATAGATACCAGAGACTGGTGGACAAATTGATCTATCTGAGCCACACACGACCTGATATCTGCTTTGCAGTGAGTGTGGTAAGCCGCTACATGCACAACCCACGGAAGGGTTATGTGGATGCAGTGTACCAGATTCTGAGGTACTTGAAGGGTGCCCCCGGGAAGGGACTGATATTCAAGAAGAACAATCACACGAGCATTGAAGGCTACTGTGATTCTGACTGGGCTAGCTGTGCCGATGACAAAAGGTCTACCTCGGATATTGCATATTCGTAGGAGGCAACCTAGTCTCCTAGAGGAGTAAGAGCAGTCTGTGGTAGCCAATCGACAGCGGAAGCGGAGTACAGAACTATGGCCCTGGGAGTTGCAGAACTGCTATGGTTGAAGAATATGCTGATAGAACTGAAGCTAGATCAAGGAACCAAGATGAAGTTGTGGTGTGACAACCAATCAGCTATTAGTATCGCCAACAATTAGGGCTGAAAATCGAACGAACGAGCTCGAACAAACTGTGTTCGAACTCGGTTCGACTAAAGTATCGAACGAGCTTTATTCGAGCCGAGCTCAAGA
Organism: Iris pallida; assembly: GCA_029216955.1. NCBI lineage: Eukaryota > Viridiplantae > Streptophyta > Magnoliopsida > Asparagales > Iridaceae > Iris > Iris pallida. The sequence continues at coordinate 2,492,650 of JANAVB010007596.1, forward strand.
TCGAGCTCAAAAATGGTGTTTGAACTAGGTTTGATTATAGGCTCGAAACGATCGAGCTCGACTCGATTTAGTTCTCGAGCTCGGACGAGCCCGAGCCGAGCTCGAGCCGGGACCGAACAAAAGCCACATTAAACTTGTTGTATGGTTACTCTCAAGTCTTAAAGATTTTTTTTTGTTGAATTAATTATGCTTTTTACATCACAAATTTACCATCATATAAATAACAAAAAAGAGAGTAAATTTTCTAAGACAAAATTTATCAACATCCATAAAAATATGTAGCATATATTAGAAAAAGCCATAATATTAGAAACCGAGCCGAGTTCGAGCCAGTTCGCGAACGAGATCGAGTCGAACAACCTATGGTCGAACTCGATTCGAACACCACTTTGAACAAAAAAATCGACCGAACTCGGTATCGACCTGCCCACGAACGAGCTTCGAACCGAGCTTGGCCCGAGCCGAACGCGAGCCGGACACAAACTGTTTGAATCGTTTTACAGCCCTACCAACAATCCAATACAGCATGACAGGACCAAACACATCGAGATTGATAGGTTCTTTATTAAAGAGAAGATGGATAGAGGATTGCTGGAGCTTGGCCACGTTCCGACCAGGGATCAGGTAGCAGACGAACTAACCAAGGGACTTCCTTCTGTGAGTTTGATTAGAGGATGTGACAAGATGGGCTTAGTGAATATTTTTCGCCCATCTTGAGGGAGAGTGTTGGAATATTTAGTATGTTGGATGTCATATTTAGTAGATTGGAATATCATGTGACATATTTGGTATGCCAGAATATGCCACAGGATATCCACAGTATATTCCTTCATTGTAATAATGACTGTAAGGCTATATAAAGCCAAGAAGACTATCAATAACATATCAAGAAATTACAACAGTTACTAACTCAATGAACTGAAACATGGGTTTCTATAAAATGCATTCAATGAGGAACATATGAGGATACCAATGAGATGATTGCCAATGTTTTCAACTTTGGAGTTGATAAGAACTGTGTACAAGCTGTAGAGGATGGTTTTCTACAAATGTACAATGTGACTGTTACCAAGCAGGCTAACTTGGTCTATGAAGGAAGATCATCAGAGAACTCGAGTAAAGAATGTAATGTATGGATAATGTGAAGTAGAATGGGAGGCTTCATGTGTATTTTAGGAAACTTTATGTGAACTAATTTTGGTCTTTGGCTTCAAAGTTTAGATGCTAATCTGGATGTGAATTTTTACTTCATGTAGAATTTTGGGGAACCATCTGCGTGATATCATCCATCAATATTGAAATATGAATCATCAAGTTTTGAAATTTTGAGCTTAGATATTGACGTTAATTTATAATTTCCTGGAAGGAGAAGGGCCAAGGATACTTCCATGAAACCTAATGGAGATCTGGCAGGTAAGTAGAAAAGTTGGCTTCATTTTTCTAGACACAGTGATACACGGAGTCAAAGGCACTCTTGAAGTGCAAAGGGGACCATACTGGGCAACTATATTTATAATGAATATGATCATACATGGGATTGCACGCAGGAGATACCTTGACGGAGAAGTAAGCCCATACATTAGGTTTGCTTTTGAAACTTAGCTCCTGTAATGGTCAAACCAAATTTAATTAACTCCATAATCATCATAATATAACCTTGCAAGAAATTACACCTATCTACAAAAATCACCTGAACTTTCCCACTTGTAGGCTTGAAACCATCATCTGGATCTTCACTAGTTACCCGCACGGCAACACAATGACCTTTCGGCCTTACTGATTCTGCTATATCAAAATCAAATGCTGTTGCAACAGCTGACGTCTTCTTCCATGCATCATACCCTCCACCATGTTGCATTCCATAAAATCGCCTAATTTCTAAAGGACAACAATGTAGATATAACAGCTTAGAACATATAAATTTTAAAGAGTCAACTGTTGGCAAATCCACATACCAGGTATTTGCCAGAGAGGTATTCCCATCCCCACTGCAACTTGGGCCGCAGGCAAATTTATTTCTGCTATCCACTCAGTGACAGGATGCTCCACCTGAAAAGTTTCAAATCTGAGAACATGGAAAAGAGCTAAAAAACGAGTATCTACTGATCAAAAGCAAAATTCTAACCTGTAACCTTGGGTTGAGTTCTAGGAAATAGTATTCACCGGTCTCCATGCTATACAAATACTCAACAGTGGCAGCACCAACATAATTCACACACTTGGCAAGCCTTCTTGCTGCCTGCTCAAGTTGTTTCACAGTTTCAAGAGGAGCTACTGTTATTGGACCCTCCTCAATTATCTGTTCAGAATTAAGTAAATTGTTAATAGTTCAGTGAGGAAGTTTCAAACAATATGAAAACAAGAGTTTTAGAATAACCATGGTCCTTACAGAACACATGTAATCAAATGGATCATGCGAAGAAAAGAGAAGTAAAGCACAGGCATAAAGAAATGAAAGGTTCAACGTAGCATGGTTACAGAAGCTTATGGTTGCACTAACAGAATCCACACTGACAAAGTTAAGATTCAGAGAATTTGCAATAATGAAATAGATATAAGTGCCAAAAAACTAAAAAATTGGGAATAACTTGCCTTCTGATGCCGTCTTTGGACACTGCAATCTCGACTGTGAAGAGCAGAAACATTACCATATTGGTCACAGATTAACTGAACTTCCAAATGCCGGCTCTAAAAGAGGACATGAAATTGGAAAGAAAATTAGCTATAAAGGGTAGACAAAAGTAATGTACAGAAATATATTTCTGCATTGTCAAGTTGAAAATCATTGCATTAGATTGGCTTCAACCATGTGACTTAGGAAAAGTCAGTTCATCATAACACACTAAAAGTAGAATTATCCACAATCGTATAATGAAATTCAATGTCAATTTTGGTTGCTTCATTTTAGAAGGTTGTACTTTCCAAATTTATAATGCTAAATGAGAATGCATGAAACCTCCAAAATAATCAGAAATTAGGAACTGTCATTTTTAATTGATGGCCTTGACAAATTCAGACAAGTTAGAATAAAGGAGAAAGGACTAACCTGTGATGCAACCTTCATTATAAATATTGGAGAACCAGGAACTTCCCCTTGCACTTGCTTGAACAGTGCTCTCACTTCATCATCATTATGAACCTACAAGTTAATCAAGACGAATTGGTAATGAGTTTGACTTCAGCTTTTCTAATCCCAACATAAATTAATTGTTCTACAACAAAAATGGGCTTTGAATCTTGAGTTCAATGAAAAGAATAACATGTGAAGGAAGAAATCACCCCTCAAGACAAAATGGAGTATGTAGGCAAAAAAGCAAGATAAGATTATCCAGATAATCAACATTGTTCAAAATCGGTTTGGTCAATAATATCCAAAAACCGACCTTATTACTGGAGAGGAGGAGATATACTATTTTAACTATGCAAAAGTTTCAGAAGAATACACTATAAACTAATTTTGTAAACAATAAACTTTTTTATATTCCACATTCTAATATGGTAACCTGTGTAGTAGATTATAACAAAAGGAAATAAATTATCAACTATTGAGAACACAATTTTCTTCATCACATTTCTTCCCAATAATAGAAAAAGTAAATTGTGAATGGTCAAACACAAACCTTTCTAATCCCTTTGCCACCACCACCCCAAGATGCCTTTATCATGGCAGGGTAACCCACCACCTGACAACTAGCCACTGCCTCTTCTGTAGTATGAACACAAGCCTCCCGATAGATATCCTCTGGAAGAGAATCCAAACAACTATCTGGTGGAATTCTCACCTAGAATACCATTTCATATAAAAGAAGGAAGTATGAGAAAAGTGCTTAGTATAACAAGAAAAACCAATGTTGTAGAAGGCTTACATGTGATCCGCTCCATGGAAGGGTTGGTACACCTGCTGCTTGAGCAATAAGGGAAGAACCGATTTTATCACCTAGTGCTGCCATTGATGCAGCTGGAGGGCCAAGAAATATAATACCCTTTGCATTCAGTGCATCTGGAAGTTCAGGATTCTCCGAGGCATGGCCCCAACCAGGCCAAACAGCAGAAACCCTTGTTATCTCTGCCATCTATAATTTTACATACAGAAAATAATGTTGAAGTTAACTGCAATTTCAAATGAACAATCTGACAAACCACAAAGTTTTCTAGAGCTAACCTCAACAATAAGTTGAACGTTAGCATAGTTGTTATTATTGGTTCCGCCAGGAACTTCCACAAATTGATCTGCAATTCTGTGTGTTCTGCATTGATTCTCAAGTCTTCTGGAGTAGCCATAGCTACTAAGAGTATTGCTTTCTCCGTTCCGAAGGTTTCATAAGCCCATGTTCTGATGCTTCGCATGAATTTAACTGCTGCCATTCCATTGTTAGCAACCAATATGCTGTGTATAGGTGTCTTCCCACCAAGAGCCGTGCAAAAGTCTTCGATTTTTGAAGATGTAGCTGCATTTCTTACTTGGACTGTTCCATTTGCAGACCCATTGATCCTCGAAGCTTCTGCCATGATATCCACGGGCCTCAGAGAATGCTGCATGAATACAAGAGTAATCAGTAATGTCCAATCTAATTGAATGATGGCATGACTAGAAATATGAAACAGTGTTCCTACTAAGCATGCAATAATTCCTATTGTGACCAGTTAAATACCCAAGCATCAATAGGACCTCTCCGTCATCGGTATATGGGCTAAGTACTACTTTCTTTTTACTCTCACTCTATGATGCAAGGACATGGAAAAATGATGTCCTCTGTATCCATATCGTGTATGTATCTATGTCCGTATCGGCTACCCAGTTGACTACATATCGTATCTATCTGAAAATGTCTGTATCCCGTATTTGTATCAAGTCCTAATCTGTATCCATGTCCATATTCGTGCAACATAGCTCTCACTTCACCTCAAAAATGAAATATATCTTAGGAATAAATTCTGCTATTAAAAAACAGATCAACGAAGCAAGAATGAAACCTGGTTTTGACAAATAATCAATTGAAAATGTATTGCAAGTTTAAGGGGCCAGGAAAAATGTTACTTGGTTAAGAGGATTAAATTCAGATATCCTGAGCATTCACTATAACTCGATGAAGATAGTCTAAAAACTACTTCTGAAAGTAGTTAAAATTCTGAAAAAGCGCACAAACTAGAATGGAAGGTTCCAAAGGAAAGCCAGCAAGATCCCTCTACTACAAGAATGTACAAAAAAGAAAGATGATGTGCAGGCATATAAAACCCAGTCAAATGAACAACCTGTCCTGAAACACAAAAACATAATTTTATTTTATGATTATTTTGTATATGTTGGAGTTTGGCCTTTTTATTGGAAAGTTTAGTCCCACATCGGCTAGGCCAAAGGAGTTGTAACTCTATATAATAGCTATGCTTGTTTAGAGATGCACATGTGGTGTGGAGATGCACATGGGTGTGCCATGTGGAAGTATTTTTCTAATGAAAAAAAGGCTAAATCAACAATGAAAGCATTCATGTTTTTGCTCTTGGGAATTAATTTCCAATGGAGCTAAGCCCCATACGGGCTTAGCGACTCGGACTCGGACACGGACTCGGGCTAATGGGCTCATAAGGCGTAATGTAGCGTTTGTTGGCGCACTTTACACTTAGCACGTCAACATCGTCGCTACGCGCATAGTGCGCTTAAGTTGCACTCGTTGCGCGAGCCACTTGCGCTGTCAATTGGCGTGGCCAAGTGGCGGGCCCAGTAGCGCGGCCAAGTAGCGCGCCCAGTTGTGCGGCCCAGGGCGCGGCCCAGTGGCGCGCCAGTGGGCGCTGCCTGTTGGCGCTACATGTTGGCGCGCGATTGACGCAGGTTGCGCTTAGTGCGCAAGTGGCGTTGTGCGCGCAGTGTGCAAGGTGCGCGCGATGCGCACGTTGCGCAGGTGCGCGCGATGCGCACGTTGCGCAGGTGGCGCACGTTGCGCAGGTGGCGCACGTTGCGCAGGTGGCACGCATTGTGCGCCAGTTGGCTTAGATCGTGTATGTGCACGATTTGAGCAGTTACAGCACTTTCAGGAGCGGTTTTTACTACGTCCCGAACGTTATACTAACTAGACAGTTACAGCGCAGATCTATATAAGGTTCTCTCTTCTATCTCTCTCAGAATACACATAATATACAGAAGTTTACAAGTGTTTTTTAACACAGTTCCACAAAGTTCGAGAGAGCAGAGAAGAGCAGTATCTGCGCCACTTAGTGTCACATGAGTTCGCTACCATATGAGGAGTCCGAAGAGCGGAGTGTTCCAAAGTTCTCCGTCGAACTTGCTGGTTCCTGGAAGCTGTTCGTATGGGGCGAATTAAGCTTTGAGCAACGGTGATCATTCACCCCAGCAATCTTCCATCTATCGTCTGTCATCCAAGTTGCTGCTGCCTATAGCAATTCGCTTAGTATCTTCTTTTTAGAAGTACTACTGTCGTTTGCTACTGTTACGAAATCTTTTTAGATTTTCGTAACTCAGAATCCTCCAAGGATCTTGTTGCGCACATTCTTTGAAGTGTTGCATTGAAACATTGTTTTTACAATTGTTTCATTTTCACAGTTTTCCATCGAAAATTGTGCCCCAACAATAACAATCTCAAAGCTTAATTGCTACGATGGAAAACTTCCGTGCTTTGCAAGTCAATCCTGACTTCTCTAAGTTAGAACAATTTGATGGTGAGCACTATCAAATCTGGAAAAGAAATGTTTTCCTCAATATTCAGTTGTTTGATGTTGATCACACGTGTTGTTTGAGGAGGAACCTACTGTTCCAGAAACTGGATCTGCAGCCGCAATCTCTGCGGCTACTAAGAACCAGGCCAAGTGGGGAAGGGACAATAGCATTTGTAGGCTTATGATCCTAAATGCTATGGAAATGCTATGGAAGATTCCCTTGCCGAATCTTATTCAAAGAAGACTGTTGCCAAAGACATTTGGGAGTCTCTGGAGAAACTGTACGAGGATGATAACAATTGTAGCAAGATATTTCTTGTTGAGAAATATCACTAGTGGTTCTTTGAGGACGAGAAATCAATGCTGTCACAGGTGAAGGAGTTCCTGAAACTGCGACAGAAGTTGGAAGACGAGGCGATTCCCCTCCCCGACAAGTTTGTTGTTGGAGGGATCGTTTCGAAGCTCCCTGCTGGATGGAGCAAGTTCTATGCAAACATGCATAGAAAGAAGTTGGAGTTCGGTCTGAAAGATCTCCTACAAGAAGTCTATGTTGAGGACCAGATGCGGGCTCAATTGAAGGTGGACGCACTGTCCAAGCAATTGGCTAACGTCAATCTGGTTCATACCAGGAAACCAAGGAAAAGCATACGGGTTCCCACAGCAAGAAGAAGGATCCTAACAATCTGAACGTAAAGGGGACTTCCTTCAAGCAAAAGAAGGCAAAGTCTCAGATGCCTTGTTTCAAGTGTGGCAAGAAGGGCCACTTCAAGAAAGAATGCAAAGCAAAGACCAAGCAATCAGAGCAATGATAGCCTAACAAGGTATCTATGATCACTGACATTGTTGCTATGATTGTGCAGGTCGATGCGGTGAGGGCTGACTCTGACTGGTGGTAGACACTGGAGCCACCTGCCATGTCTGCTCCAGCAAGGAGTGGTTCACCACCTATACACCAACTTCTGAAGTGGTTATGGTGGCGAACCAGGCACAAGCTGAAGTGCTCGGGATCGGGACGGTAGTTTTGAAGCTGACTTCGGGGAAGTCTTTGACGCTTCCAGGGGTGAAGTATGTAGCTGCTATCGCAAAGAACCTGTTCTCGGGAGGCCTACTCTGCAATGCAGGCCTCAAGATGGACATCAATGCTGGCCAGATGGTGATGTCTATTAAGGAAACATATTTTGGGAAAGCTTTTTGTATCGAAGGAATGTTCAAAATTCAGCTTGTAAATCAGTCCAATGTAATTAATGCAATCACTCCTTCTGCTTATACTTTTGAGTTGTGGCATAATAGGCTAGGACATGTTCATTGTAAACGAATAAACAGAATCTAGTCTAGGACTTATCTCTAAATGTGGGGGTAAGGTAGAGAAATGTGAAGTTTGTGCTCAAACGACGATCACAAGGAAACCCTTTCCTCGGATTAATCGAAGTACAGATCTTCTGGAGTTGGTACACTCTGATATCTGTGACTTCAAACAATTCTCTACAAAGGCCGAGATGAAGTATTTCATAACCTTCATCGATGACTTCTCAAAGTATGCGTTCGTCTACTTGCTGAAGGCTAAAGACGAAGCATTCGAGAAGTTCAAGGAGTTCAGGGCGAAGCTGAGCGGCAGACTGGACAACAACTCAAAAGAATAAGAAGTGATCGAGGTGGAGAGTACAGGTCTCATGAATTCGCATCGTTCTGCAAAGAACATGGAATTGTCAATGAGATTATGGCTCCGTACTCCTCAATCAAACGGAGTAGCAGAGAAGGAAGAACAGAACGTTAACAGAAATGATTAACTCAATGTTGTTGACTGCAGGTCTTCCAAAGTGCTACTGGGGAGAAGCTGCATTTACGGCCACTTTTATTCTAAATAGAGTGCCTCATGCAACTTCAGACATTACTCCGCATGAACTCTGGTTCAAGGTCAGACCTAACTTGAATGTCATTCGAGTGTGGGGTGTCTGGCATATGTCAAGCTTCCAGATCTGAAGATTCAGAAGCTTGGGACAAGGACTACAAAGACGATCTTCTTGGGGTATGCCGAGAAGAGTGATGCTCGGAGATTTTTTGAAATTGAGTCAAATCATATCATTGAATCTCGCGACGCAGAATATTTTGAAGACAAATTTGCAAAGCATAAAAATATTGTTCTTACGGATATTCTGGAGAACAATAAGAGTGCGCAAGAAACTGAAGTTTTCAATGAAGTAGTCCAAGAAGAGTTGTTGAAACAACGGTTGGACCAGAACTAGCTGAGCCGTCAGCTAAGCGTGTGAGGAGGCCGAAGGACTTCGGAAATGACTTTGTCACATATCATGTAGAAGCAAATCCGCTTACCTATGATGAGGCGATGAAGACCAGAGACGCGATTTTCTGGAAGGAGACGATTGAGAATGAAATTGATTCCATCACCTCAAATAACACTTGGGTGTTGGTTGATCTTCCTGAAGGAGCTAAACCCATCGGATGCAAATGGATCTTCAAGAAGAAGATGAAAGCAGACAGAACTATTGACAAGTTCAAGGCTAGGTTGGTAGCCAAGGGTTTTCTCAGAAGCAGGAGATCGACTACTTTGACACGTATGCTCCAGGAGCCCGGATGACCACCATCAGAATGTTGATTGCTCTCGCAGCGATACATAAGATGGTGATACATCAGATGGATGTGAAAACAGCTTTCCTAAATGACGAGCTGACCGAAGAGATTTACATGCAACAGGCAGAGGGATTTGTCGTCAAGGGTCTTGAAGACAAAGTCTGCAAGTTGGTAAAATCTTTGTACGGTCTTAAACAGGCTTCCAATATGTGGCATGAGAAATTTGACAAGGTTATAAGGTCAAATGGATACACGGTCAGCGAGACGGACAAGTGTGTTTACACAAAGTTCACTGATGGAAGAGGTGTGATCGTTTGTCTATACGTGGACGACATGTTGATCCTAGGTACGGATATGGGCTGTGTCACGGAGACAAAGAAGTTCATCTCGAGCAAGTTCAGTATGAAGGACTTAGGGGAAGCTGATATGATCTTAGGGATCAAGATCATTCGGACAGACACTGGACTAGTGCTGTCACAGTCTCATTTATTGAGAAGATGATCACACGCTACGGGTATCAGATCTTCCAGGGATCGATACGCCTTACAGGTATAATCTGAAGCTGAAGCCTAATTCAAGGGAAAGTGTCAGACAACTGGAGTACGCAAGCGTAATCGGGAGTTTGATGTATGCTACTACTGCCACAAGGCCTGACATAGCTTTCGTCGTAGGAATGCTGAGTCGTTTCACGAGCAACCCAGGCATTGAGCACTGGAAAGCTGTAAGACGGGTTATGAGATATCTCAAGAAGACTCAGACATATGCACTGCACTACAGCGGAGATCCACCGGTAGTGGAAGCTTCAGTGATGCCAGCTGGTGCTCAGAGGTGGAGAGCGAGAGGTCCACAGGTGGATTCATTTTCACAATGGGTGGAGCTGCTATATAGTGGAAGTCGAAGAAGCAGACTATGCTCTCGCGGTCATCCATAGAATCTGAGTTCTTTGCACTTGATACCGCAGCGGAGGAAGCAGAATGGCTTCGGGAGCTCATGTATAATCTTCCAGTGGTTGGGGCGCAAATACCGGCAATACCAATATACTGCGACAACTAGGCGACTGCGACGGTGGCATCAAATGACCTCTTTAACGAAAAGAAGAGGACTGTCGGTTGAAGTACAGGGCAGTACACGATCTCATCAAGAGAGGTGTTATTGCAGTGATTGATGTTCGGAGTCGGAGAACCTGGCAGATCCGTTCACAAGGGCCTCAAGCGCCAGCTGGCCGATGACACAGCATGTAAATAGGCTTGAAGGCATTCTAATATTATATTATTGCAATCCTACCATAAAATTTTATGCTATTAGTTCAAAGAGAAATCTACTAGGCATCTAGCTTTTGGTTCAAGGGAGGACCATTAATCGGAAGAATATCAGGAACGGTGGGTACATGTCCTATTGGGCATGGAGAGGTTACGAACCTAAACCACTGTTGTCTACTGTTGTTTTCTGCGAAAAATAGATCCTATGGGTAGGTTGGTTTAAACGCCTTAATGAGTTCTCAGACAGTGTGAATGTCTGGTGTACTTTACAGGAAGCACGGTAGCGCAGCACTACAAGGAGTGAAACTCCATGCTATTGTGGGGTGACTCCACCATGAGGTTCCTGAAAGGGATAATTCCTCGGCTTTGCGAGCTAAGTCACAGCGGCGTAGCACCGCAAATGGCAGATAGCCTAATGATGTATGTTGAAATAAAGGGGGTGTAGTTAGCACTACAAAGGGGAGGAGTTCCACATGTTACAGTGGCACGATACCACGATGAGGTACCCGGTTAGGGATAAAGCCTCGGCCTTGCAAGCCATATCGTTGCGGCGTAACACTGCAAGGGAGCCTAAGGCTTCATGCTGGGTACTATGGCACTACAAAAAAAAGTGACCTCATGCTACAGTAGTATGACACTACGATGAGGTTTCCGGTAGGGATAATGCCTCGGCTTTAGGCTATGTCATAGCGGCGTAGCACCGTAAGGGAAGCGCAAAGCGCTTCATGCCATGTCTCTTTAACAAAGAACTACCTATAGTGTATGGACAGAGATAGCAGGCCGTCTCTTGAGAGTAAACTTGTAGACGCCCAAAATTATACACGGAAATCAGGCTGGCACAGGGCCTTTAATGTGTAGCCAGAAGCACATGTAACTACATTATGTGAGTGGGAAGAATTTCAGCTATGGTGCAAATTCAAGACTTAATCCATTCTTGTATTATAGTTTGTTATTTGACCCATGCGAAAAGATTCAAGTCGTCAGCGACATCTCTCTTAATGCATGATGGACAGTTACTGTGGGGAACACTCAAATCCATATATAAGATATGTGGGGAATTGTTGGAGTTTGGCCTTTTTATTAGAAAGTTTAGTCCTACATCGGCTAGGTCAAAGGAGTTGTATCTCTATATAATAGCTATGCTTGTTTAGAGATGCATATGTGGTTTGGAGGTGCACATGGGTGTGCCATGTGGAAGTATTTTTCTAATAGAAAAAAGGCTAAATCAACAATGAAAGCATTTATGCTTTTTGCTCTTGGGAATTAATTTTCAATGGAGCTAAGCCACGTAGGGGCTTAGCGACTCGTACACAGACTCGGGCTCATGGGCTCATGAGACGTAATATGGCGTTTTGTTGCCGCACTTTGTACTTAGCACATCAGCATCGTCGCTAGGCGTATAGTGCGCTTAAGTTACGCTCGTTGTGCGAGCTACTTGAGCTGCAATTGGCGCGGCCAAGTGATGCATCCAGTTGCACGGCCAAGTGGCGCGCTCGGTTGCACGGCCAAGTGGCACGCCCAGTTGCGCGGCCCAAAGGCACGCCCAGTTGCGCGGCCCAGTGGCGCGCCAGTGGGCGCTGCCTGTTGGCGCGCAGTTGGCGCAGATTGCTCAGAGTGCGCAAGTGGCGCTGTGCGCACAGTGTGCAAGGTGCGCAGGGTGCGCGCGATGCGTACGTTGCGCGGGTGGCGCACGTTGCGCAGGTGGCGCACGCTGTGTGCCAGTTGGCTTAGATCGTGTCTGTGCACGATTTGAACAGTTGCAGCACTTTCAGGAGTGATTTTTATCACGTCCCGAACGTTCTGCTAACTGGACAGTTACAGCGCGGGCCTATATAAGGTTCTCTCTTCTCTCTCTCTCAGAATACACAGAATATACAGAAGTTTACAAGTATTTTTTAACACAGTTCCACAAAGTTCGAAAGAGCAGAAAAAGCAATATCTGTGCCACTTAGTGTCACAGGAGTTCGCTGCCATCCAAGGAGTGAGAAGAGCGGAGTGTTCCAAAGTTCTTCGTCGAACTTGCTGGTTTCTGGAAGCTGTTCGTGTGGGACGAATTAAGCTTGGAGCAACGGTGATCATTCACCCCAGCAATCTTCCATCTATTGCTTGTCATCCAAGTTGCTGCTGACTATAGCAATTCGCTTAGTATCTTCTTTTTAGAAGTACTACTGTCGTTTGCTACTGTTACGAGATCTTTTTAGATTTTCGTAACTCAGAATCCTCCAAGGATCTATGTTGCGCACCTTCTTTGAAGTGTTACGTTGAAACGTTGTTTTTACAATTGTTTCATTTTCTCAGTTTTTCATCGAAAATTGTACCCCGGCAATAACAGTATAAGGGTACCAGGTTTATACCTAATTAGACTTTGGGTACTGGGTTTGTCTGCTCTAGACTTTGGGTACTATAACTTTTTTAGTGACAGATTTTAGTGACGAAATTTCGATTTCAATGACGAAATGAGTTTTTTAATGACGAATGTTGTGTCACTAAAAAGTTCGATATCCAAAATCAAAACAGACAAATCCAGTACCCAAAAGCTAATTAGGTCCTAAACCTGGTACCCTTATACAAAATAATCCTTTATTTTACACCAAAAAAGCATTCTACCCCTAAATTCATCTTAGACAGTCCGTTGGTCCGCAATTAAACCAAACTTAATTTTGTTTGCCTAAAAACATGTATAACTAATAATCACAGTCAAACGAAAAAAAATTAATTTTCCTTCCTCCAATGCAACTCAACCTAATCAGGGGGGTCAATGCAAACCTCCCAGGAACAATCTCTCCTAGTCCAGAAACACAGCTGACGACGGACGGATGGATTCTATTTGCAATACTTAATTTTCCTTCATCAAACGCAACAGACGGAATTGAATTCTGCACTCGGAACCTAATAATAATAATAATAATACACAAGTTGGAAGTAGAAGAGACTTACAGGGAATAGGAAGGGATTGGAGGATGACCCAGATCAGAACTCCTCTCCCTGTGCTGTGAGGAATTAAGGATGGAATTCCTGAGCGAGAGGGGGAGGAGGAGAGAAGGGGATAGAAATAAGGAATAATAGTGAAGGGGAGGGGGGGAGAGAACTTAATTAAATGGGATGGGGAAGGCCACGTGATCTGTACCTGCCCACTGCCTTCCCTTCCCTTCCCTTCCTTCCTCAAATATTTGAAGGAGACAGGAACGTAATGGGGACAAAGAGCGGTAGTTGTGAGTAGAAGTAGCTAGCTCCCAACTACCACCATTCAAATCACATTCAATCTCACATAACAAAGAAAGAAAACATGAACTAACTACCTACACAATGATTCGTTACTCTCTCTATCCACATTCTGAGTTTTTTGGGGGAGCGTCTCGTGTTGACTATGGCCAATATTGGTGACCCAACCCACCCCCTCTTATTTCTAATAGGAACTGTTTGGTAGGCGGTAGGTGACTAGGTGTGCAGTTCAGCATTTAGATGGTACTGTAATTTGTGGGACAAATGTAAAATCTCTTACCTTATTTATTTATTGAGTTTTCTTAACATGTGTACACATGTTAAAGATATTATAAACTAGAGAGATAGCAACAAGAAAAAATGAAGAAAAAAGTTGTGTATATCATTCATCAAATATGGCCTTTATATAGGCTTATATTGCCATGCCAAGGGACAAACGTTTCATAGGTTATGAAACCAAAGGCATATGTTACATATGTTATGAACCTAAAAGCCATAGATTATAGAAACCAATGGACATCCATTTACAACGCCCCTTGGATGTCCATATGTATGGAATATGCCTCGTTAAAGCCTTGTCAAGAAAAAAAATCCAATGGGATAAAAACTTGAACGAAGGAAAAAGAGTACATATCCATATAAAATGAGTAAGCGTGATAAACTGTCTCATTAAAACCTTGCCAAGAAAAATTCAATGGATAAAAACTTGGTCGAAGAAAAAGAGTACAGTTTGAAAATAAATGATCACGCTCCCCCTGATGCTGGCAAGAGATCCTTTAGCTGATGCATCCCAATACTCTGAATCATCTTTCTTCAGGAATATAAGTCTTCAGGAATCTAACTGGGTGCGACTTACACTGCCTCGTTAAAAACCTTTCGAAGAAAAACCCAGTGGAAAAAAATATCAACGAAGGAAAAGAGTACAATGCGCAAAGACATGCTTAAGATGTCTCTATTAGCATCTTCAGGATGCTTGCATCTACAGGATGCTCCCCCTCAAAAAATATTACATTATTGTTCTTACATCAATTCAAAATAAAAAATCAACCCCAATACATTTTAAATATTACATATCACCCCAATACTTTATTTGTCTATACATTTATACTCGTAACCTTATGAAGAGGTTGCAGGCTTTATTTGTGATTCTTGAAAGCTCGCAACTCCCCTGATATGCCGAACTGTTGAAAACATAGCCATGCACATTCCCTATTCGCTTTGATAAAATTGCCGCAATGATTTGATATTCTCTCTACCTGCAACGTTATTTATAAAACATACCTTGTTTGTGGTATCCTCTTAATGGAGTATCCGACAAATATCATTCATCTGCATATCTCATTATCAAAATATTCATCAAGAATAATTTATGTGCCTAATATTATTCTAAAATATTGTGCTGAGTAAATGACAATAAAGAATTTTATATTCTTTAAAGATGGTACTTCATGACCTAGAACATGTTCTTTTGATTTTAAAAGATCCTATTGATCTGACCATTATAGGTATATCATTCATATTAAATCTCTGCAGGAGATTTATCTCTACAGGAGATTTATAGTAGATCTCTTCTAGAGATTCATCTTTTCATGAGATTACATGAGATCTCTTTTGGATATTTATTTTTATCTCTTCTGGAGATTCCGATCTCTACGGGAGATTCCAATCTCTTCTGGAGATTCCAATCTCTGGGAGATTCCAATCTCTACTGAGATTCCAATCTCTTCGGGAGATATTTAAATATTTTCAGGATACTGTCATATTTTCTATCTCTTCAGAAGATTTTCTCCTCAGGAGGCACTATTCAGGAGGCACTTTTAATCTCTTAATGAGATCTTCTCTTCAGAGGTGACCATTTTGATGAATCCGTTAGGGATTTCTCCATAAATCCAATGAGCCTCACATTCTTCTGATGGTTTAATCCATATGTAGATTCTTCGGGGATAACATGATAATATTAAATCCTTCAAGGATTTACCTGAGAATTTTAAATCCATGACCTTCGATAATATATCTATCTAGGTTATCATGATCGAAGAATATATTTATTCATATTCTATTCATGATCATTTCATGAATCCTTGAGCTCTTATATATTTGGATCTCTATTTGTTACAGATACCCATTCAAAACCTACCGGGTTTATTCTCTTTGGGTTTTGTACTGTAGGACCGAACACTCCACATCTTGCGAGAGATATATCTATTCATTAGATTATTCGTGGTTTTAGTGTTATCCTTTAATTTTATCACCTTTTTATTCTCATTCGATAATGTCATCTATGACAATTTTTCTTGATTCCAAATTTCTCTTAACTATGTATAAAACATAGATTTTATGGGTACCGGTACCTCTTTCTCAGTCTTCTTGGAATTGAGGTATATCCTCTACCGGAGCGATATACTTTGAGAAATTTGATCTTTGGTTCATGACATCTTCCGGATCGTCATGAACTTTCTCTTCAGGAGATGCTACTTCAGGAGCGGCTTCTTCAAGAGCATTAGGGTGTGTTATATTATTCGGCCTCTTCTTCTGGAGAGTTAAATATTTAGAACCTTTAGGTCTTACGCGTTCTTACAAAAGAACTTATTCATTTGCTGTCTTTATTTGGTTCTTTTGGTACTTCTATTAGAAAATAAATTTATAGATGGTATAGCTATTTATGCAGCATAATAAAACGTAAGCAAGCAAATGATAATTTCTCCTAATTTAGTCAAGATTAGATAAATTAGAAATATGCCATGACACGTTCTTCTGGAATGATGCGTTAGAACGTTCTTCGAGAACGATGATGCAATACGTTCTTCTAGAACGATGCTTTACGACGTTCTTCTGGAACGATAATTCACGACGTTCTTCTAGAACGATAATTTATCTTCTTCACATCTCCCCCTAACGGCGGGAATTATGTCTTATTAACGTGACAGATCAGAAATATTCTATCACAAAAATATCTCATGTCTAGAAGATTTAATAATCTAAGAAGATAAACATAATAATTATAAAACATAGATGCCAATATTACAGTTTCAGACAATACCAACATAAGCCATCTAAAAGAGATGCAATTCAAGACTATGCTACTAGTTATTCATATACAATCTTCAGGATTTATGGTTTTAAAAAAAAAACTTATCCTTGAGATCAAGGATGTATGCTGCAATTTGGTAAGTAATGATCACACGAATTAGTTATAATAATTTTATCATCATTGTCCCAAAATGTCTTAGTCGAAATATCTTATTCGACCATGTCACAGATTTATAGGACCAATCGGCTTCTGGCTCATAATGGACCGTAGGATTGAGCTTCTGGCTCAACGTAGTATATATGTGACTTGACAACCCTAATGTGAGTAACGCGTATCCATATGAATAGCTGGATAATATCTCTAGGACAACTTCTGGTTCTCTAGGACGAACTTTGGATAATATCTCTAGGACAACTTTGGTTCTCTAGGATGAACTTCTGGTTCTCTAGGCGAACTTCTGGTTCTCTAGACTAGTGGTTTACACAAAAAGTTATTTCACTTGCCCAACGTTTTAATACGAGACCCATTTTACTCCCAAAAAGTCTTATGGAATAATGAGATTATAAAACAATTTGTATATGTGGGGGGTCTATTGGGTAAAATCAAGTGGGCTCTGCCGGAGCCTTCAATAATATGACCATGTCTAGCTATTATGGATACTATTTGACACTAGTATTCTTGTTAGAAGAAAAGATTCCATTCTTAATGATGGTGTTGGGACGAAGCACTATCAGTCATGCATAAGATGTCTCTATCTAGTTTTTCCATGGAATCCAGTTTCTAGATACGACAATGTCTTATCAAAAGTTGCAAATAAAGATATTATTAATCAATAGTAATCTAAACATAGACTTCAGGTCTATGATAGTTGGTAGGATAATAATGCATCCGTAGTAACCCTACGGATAGAACAACCGTATATCACCAACTTTAAAATTTCTAATTTAAGAGGTTTGCAACTTTAAAATCCCACTATGAAATATCAACATCCATGTACTAGATTTCATCTCTTAAAGCATTATAATTGTCATCATGGAACTAGTCATCTATAGCTTGGTGATGCGTTCATATTATGTATCATTCCAATCTCTTAAGGATATATTTAAGCATATAAGCAACATTTTGCAATATCTTGGTGTGAAGTAATCATAAGCTTGAATAATACGAAGCATATTAAAGCTAAACTGATAGCATATCAAAACCCCATGAGTATATCGTGAGTCTCATTTAGGCATTCCACAAATATCCTTCGGGACTTGTGATAATGAAATAGTGGATAACAATAGTTCACCTTCAGAAGCTTGTGTTTTTGTGTCCAATGAAATCAATAATAAAAATAGGGATGCTCATAGCTCATTGAAATTTATTCTAAACATAGAACTCCAGGTCTATGATAGCTTATAATACCAACATTAAATTTATGGCCTTTCGGGGGCCAGCAACCTGCTATGATAAGTAAAATTAATTCGCAGACGACTGATTTCCTTCGGGTATGCAGCGCAACACCTGTCATGTATGCACCCATTTGGGGTGGTAAAAGCTTAATAAAACAATTATAGACAAAATTATCGATGCAGTCGGCCATCTATCGATATGTCGCCAGTTATTGCCATTAGATCAATATAATATAATAACAGCACCCATAATCTTTCCATGAAAATCACGGTGTATTATATCTTCAAATCTTGGACATGAAACGTTCTAGGTTTCTAGACTGCATGGAAAAAGGTTGCATAGACACCGACACAAACTCGGATACAAACACAATTGAAATTAGCACAGAAAAAATATTTTCCACACATAGTCTGTTTTGTTGTATAGCAGAGGAAAAGTTTTGCAACAAAAAAAATGGCAACCAAAAAAATATTTTCCCTCTATCTAATGATGAAGTCCTCAATCAAATTAGCAACAATAAA
>JANAVB010007596.1:2516332-2523361 GCA_029216955.1 Iris pallida
AGTACATTTTACACCTATTGACGATCACGTACCTGCTACAGTTTTAAACATTTCATATACATCTGTCTCTATGACGTATATGTCCTTGCCATGATAGATTATGTGATGCCATGTTTCCAGTTTATTCCTCTTATGTTCATTTCTATGTTTCATATGCTAGTTTGTTAGAATCAGTACTTGCTCCCGTCCTGACAGGAATAACGTTGTAGGTATTCTTACTGAGGAGGAGTCGCTCTGTGACTCATATTATGGAGATACCGCCGAGGACCAGGCTTTGCCTTACGAGGATGTACCTGCGGGAAAACTCGTCTAGTTTGCGTAGTTGCTTGGGATATTTAGTAGTAGTCATATATTAGACTACGTATTTTGTAACTGGACATGTATCCAGTTTTATATTTCAGACTTGTACCTGGACTTATTACTATATGAGACGACTTTTGTGTTTGGAGCATTTATGACTTTTATTCACTTATAGAACTGTTAGCACATTTAGTCTTATCCTGTTGTCTTTAGAACAGCTTACTACGTTTTATCTCAAGCGTAGGCTGGACATGACTCGGCCTGGCCCAACAATTTGGGTAGCGGGTCGTGACATGTTTTTAGTGGTGGCCCATGCAGGTCGAAGACTAAAATGTTTGGTTACGTTATTGTACCAAGCATGCCTGCAATTAGAAACTTAAGGTAATTAGACAACATTTGGAATAACGCTTAGAACACCTAGAGGAATACTAGGATTGTAACATAGGAAATACATCACATGCTTGCTATTATAATTAGATTTTCCTGTCTATGATTGTTTACTTTAAAGAGTCCTTATAAAGTTCTTTTTATTGTAATTAGATGGTGCTCACTCGTTCATCCCAGTATGTCACACCTGAGAATGGTACACTCCCATCCAGTCAGCTGGGCAGTTGACTGATACACCCCTACCTACCATACTCCCCCACTCCACAAATCTACAAACCCAGATGCCTCCACCACCTTCCACATCACAGTCCCAGCAGGACCCGATACTTCCACCACCCCCTATTACTATACCTACCCAGGCTTCCGTCACACTCGACGGGAACCAACTGCTCACTCTGATCCAGGGGTTCCTAACGACCCATCAGGAGCAGACCACCCTACTCTGCCAGAGCATGGAGCGTTCTGAGGAACGTACCGTGGTCCCACCACCTGTAGAGCCACGACAGAGAGCGGGGACGATCAAGGACTTCATGGGTCTGAACCCCAAGGAGTTCTCAGGGACTGAGGGCATAGTAGTAGCAGATGACTGGCTAGACTCGGTAGAGAGGAAGCTCCTTGGAGTTAGGATGCCGGGTGACCTCCAGGTCGAGGCAGCAGGATTTCTGCTGATAGACTTGGCAGGAGTTTGGTTCCGGAATAAGCCGTTATTTGCGAGAGGGAGGGCCACTTGGGATCAGTTCAAGACCCAGTTCAAGAAGAAATTCTTCTCGACCACCGCTAGAGTAGCCATGGGACTATGATTTCAGAACATCCAGCAGGGAAACCGTTCTGTTGATGAGTATGCGACAGAGTTTAGTCGCCTGAGCCGTTTTGCTCCTAGTCTGGTTACAGACCTAGAGAAGATGACCCGTAGGTTTTGCAATGGTCTAGTTCCAGACATTGGCATTCTTATAGTGGCGAACGGTACGACTGACTACTACCAGAGCCTAGAGTTGACCCGGAGCATTGAGGAGCGTCTTCTGTCTTGCAAGAGGCCGGCTTCTGTACACATTGAGGGACCCTCCAAGCGTCAGGCTTTCCAGCAGAGAGCACCGATGCCGCACCAGCAGACATACCGTCCCCCTACACCACATCATCCGATCCCGCCAGTTAGAGCCCCGGGACCCCGACAGCAGCAGAAGGGAGCTATATATTCTTTCTGCGGAAGTCCAGGGCATGACTACTCCATCTGCAGAAATTGGTTGAAGCGGTGCTTAGTTTGTGGGTCTACCACCCATATGATTCGAGAATGCCCAGTAGCCAAGGGACCTAGAGGGCCGCTCCCGACTCAGCAGCAGAGGTTTGGACAACATCTGCAGCAGCAGAAGGGACCCCAGGAAAAGGCTTATAGTCTAGCCCTCGAGCCGGAGCCGGAGCAGGTGTCGGAGCCAGATTACTTAGCTGACGTCATCACATGTCATATTTATTTGCATACTTTTCTAGCTCTATGTTTGTTTGATTCTGGTGCATCTCATTGCTTCCTGTCATTAGAGTTTATGCATGAACACCACTTAGTAGCTACACCTACTGCGGAGATTAGTAGAGTAATGACGGGAGGAGGACCAGTGCCTATTAGATCTATCTATAGATGCTCTATTTTTATAGCCGGGAGAGAGTTCAGGGGACGGTTCTTTGTGATGCCACTCCCCGGTTATGATAACATATTAGAGATGGACTGGCTTAGCTATGCCCATGCATCTATAGACTGTCATGAGGGTAGTATTCTATTCAGTCCCCCAGGCACAGCACCATTCAGTGTCAGGAGGACAGGACCGAAGATCAGCCTAGAGCCGAACAGTTGTGCGACAGTTGGGGACGTAGCACCGCCACACCCTATCATTAGGGAGTTTATGGATGTATTCCCAGAGGATCTTCCAGGACTTCCGCCTGACAGAGATGTGGAGTTCACTATAGATTTAGTACCGGGTTCATCACCAGTATCCCGGGCTTGCTATAGAGTGAATCCCAAGGAGGTCGTAGAGATGAAAGAGCAGATTGATGACCTGTTGAAAAAGGGTTTCATTCGATCTAGTACTTCTCCGTGGGGAGCGCCAGTGCTCTTTGTGCCTAAGAAGGATGGTACAGTTCGGTTGTGTATTGACTACCGGGCCTTGAGTGCCATCACCATTAAGAACAAATATCCGCTGTCCAGGATAGATGATTTGTTCGACCAGTTGAGTGGGGCGAAGGTGTTTTCCAGGATAGACTTGAGATCCGGGTACCACCAGGTGAAGGTCAGGGCAGCAGACATCCAGAAGACGGCGTTCAACAAGAAGTACGGGCAGTACGAGTTTCTGGTGATGCCATTTGGTCTCACAAATATGCCAGCTGTCTTTATGATAAGATATTTCACCAGTATCTGGATAAGTTCGTCGTAGTGTTCATGGACGACATCCTGATATACTCGAAGACGCCAGAGGAGCATGCAGAGTACTTGCGGACAGTTTTTGGGATTCTGAGGCAGGAGAGATTGTTTGCAAAATTGTCGAAGTGCGAGTTCTTTTTAGACCGAGTGGAGTTTCTCGGCCATGTAGTTACTGGAGAGAGAATCTCGGTGGATCCCAGAAAGATTGCTACAGTTGAGACATGGAAGGTTCCGACGTCAGTTTCAGAGATCAGGAGCTTTCTGGGTTTAGCCGGCTATTATAGGAAGTTCGTCCAGGACTTTGCTAGGATAGCTGAACCCATGACGAAGCTGACGCGGAAGGACGCAGAGTACATCTGGTCAGAGGACTGCCAGGCAGCGTTCGAGGAGCTGAAGAGGAGGCTGACGATCGCTCCAGTTCTGACATTACCTTCAGGTTCTGGAGGTTTCACCATATACAGCGATGCTTCAGGAAAGGGGCTAGGATGTGTCCTACAGCAGCATGGGAAAGTGATTGCTTATGCATCTAGGTAATTGCGGACCCATGAGCGGAACTATCCTACCCATGACCTAGAGTTAGCTGCGGTGATCTTTGCACTCAAGTTATGAAAACATTACTTATACGGAGAGCGTGTGGAAATCTTTACTGACCACAAAAGCTTGAAGTATGTGTTCACGTAGAAAGAGCTGAATATGAGGCAAAGACGATGGTTGGAGTTGATGAAGGACTTCGACATCGATTTACAGTATCACCCCGGAAAGGCAAATGTGGTGGCGGATGCGCTGAGCAGACATCTGATGGCATGTTATCTGATGTTAGATCGGCATTTGTGGGAAGATCTGGAGAAGCTCGGTATCAAGATAGTTCGGCCAGGATCAGTGATACAGATGATGGCGCTTGACATTCAGTCAGGTTTGATAGAGAAGATCAGGGAGGCACAGTCTACAGATGCGAGCCTTCGCAGACTTCGGGCCCAAGCTTTAGTTGGATTGCTGGATGACTTCACGGTAGCAGAGGATGGATCCTTGAGGCATGGCAGCCGATTGTGCGTGCCGAAGGAAGAGCTGGTAGAGGCAGTCTTGCAGGAGGTACACCGATTGAGATATTCTATTCACCATGGTGCTAACAAGATGTACCGTGACTTACGGGAACATCTTTGGTGGTACGGGATGACGAGAGATGTATCGTATTTTATTTCGAGATGCCTAGTTTGCCAGCAGGTCAAGGCGGAGCGCCAGAGGCCAGCTGGTCTGTTACAGCCGTTACCCATTCCCGAGTGGAAGTGAGAACACATCACGATGGACTTTGTCTCAGGGCTTCCTCGTTCCCAATGAGGGAAGGATGCCATTTGGGTCATCGTGGACAGGCTGACGAAGTGTACGCACTTTATACCCTTCAAAGTGGAGCTTTCCATCGAAAAGTTGGCAGAGCTATACATGCAGCAGATAGTTCGCCTGCACGGAGTACCTGTGAGCATCGTGTCCGACAGAGACAGCAGATTCACGTCCCACTATTGGAGGAGCTTGCAGGAGGAGTTGGGCAGTCGGCTCAAATTCAGTACGGCATACCACCCGCAGACAGATGGACAGTCCGAGAGGACGATACAGACGCTGGAGGACATGCTGAGGACCTGCATACTGGACTTTGGAGGATCATGGGAGAGCCATCTGTACTTGGTAAAGTTTTCATACAACAACAGCTACCAAGCCAGTATCGGTATGTCTCCTTTCGAGGCACTATATGGACGACGATGTCGCATACCGCTCTTTTGGAATGATGTCGGGGACAGAGTTATGCTTGGGCCAGAGATGATCACGGATATAGCAGAGAAGGTCGGGATGATCAGAGATAGGCTCAGAGTAGCTCAGGACAGGCAGAAACACTAGGCTGATGCTAGTCGCAGACCGATGGAGTTCGTAGACGGTGATATGGTGCTAGTGAAGATATTACCTACTAGAGGGACGATCCGGTTCGGACGAGGAGGGAAGCTGAGCTCCAGATACATCGGGCCGTTCGAGATACTTGGTAGGATCGGAGAGGTAGCTTACAAGGTTGCACTTCCACCCAACCTAGCAGGAGTTCACGATGTCTTTCACGTATCCCAGCTGAGGAGATATATTCCGGACCCCAGTCATGTGCTAGATCATTCAGAGTTGGAGATCGGACCGAGCCTTACAGTTTCTGAGCAGCCAGTGGAGATATTAGACAAGAGGGAGAAGAGGCTGAGGAACAAGGTTATACCCTTAGTACGAGTAGCTTGGAGCCGTCACTCTCCGGGTGAATCTACTTGGGAGAGGAAGTCGGACATGAGGGAGAGATACCCTTACTTGTTCGATCCAACCGCTGCGAGGGAACCATCCGTTCCCGTTTGATACCTTAGAGGTTAGTTTCGATCGTAGCCTTAGTCATTTGTTGCATTGCTTGCTATGTTAGAGAATTGTAGGGTCTTCAATCCTTGTGAATTTCGAGGACAAATTTTTCAAGGAGGGAAGACTTGTCAGCCCCTGATTTTTAATTTTGACTTAATTAGTGTTAATTAATTTCTAATGACATATTTAGTCTTAAAATAATTTATTATAATTTTTAGAATTTTTTCTAGAATTTCTAAATGATTTTTAATGAGTTTTAAATACTAAAATACCATTTTGCAATTAATTAAAATGTTTTAATATTATTTTGTAATATTTAGAATTGTTTTTATATCATTATGCAATTTATTAATTTGTTAATATAACAGTTTGCAAATTGTAAATTGTTATATTTCAGTTATGCAAATTATTATTTGCATTTACCTACTAGAAGGACCTGTTTGTAAATCCTAAAATCCTAGGGACCCTAATGCAAATCCTAACCCTACCTACCCCCGCCAACCGCCTGCTCCCCGACGCCGACCCCCTTTTCTCCACCATTTTCGGCCGCCCAACCGACCTTCGACCGACCTAGACCCCTATAAAAGAACCCCCACACTCTCCCCGACCCAACCACCACCACCCCGACCCATCTCCGACGACCACCGTCCATTTCTTCCCTATTTAAAACTCACCGCAACCCTAACTCCGACGAACCCCGCCACCGCCTCCATAGCGACCTTCATCACCAACCACCACCGTCGACGAGTTCGCCGTGACAAGGCGAGTCTAGCGCCACCACTCCGTCGCGACCACGTCGTCTCAGCCGCCGTCCAGCACCCTCGAACCCCCCCAGCTCGTCGGACACGTAAGTAGCAGTGTGCAACCGTGTCGTACGTGTCTTGTACACACGTATGTGGTTCGCCCGGACACGAGGATCCTAACCCAGTGCTCGGACACGCGAGACTAGACTCGTGCGTGTCGTGCTAGCCTAAGACACGTAGACTCTTGTGTCCTTAACTGTCAGGACACAGGATTATTTTATCGGGTTTTAATATATCAACCTAAAACCTAAATATAACTAAACTAAACCCTGACCCTAACACAAAGTGCGGGCTGACCCCTGGCCAGCCCGATTGAGCCCTAGAACTCGACCCTGTGGGCCGAGTTCGAACCCCCCGCTGTTCTGTTTCATTTTCTTTTTCTTTTTTTTTTTTTATGTTATTATATATTATATATATTATTATATATATATATATATATATATATGTATAAATGTATTTCTGTATATATATATATATATATATATATATACGTTATATATATTATATGTACATATTTATAATATATAATTCTATATTTAGCATTTTATGTATAGTGTATATATATTATATATATATATATATATATATATATATATATATATATATATATATCTATATATATTATATATATATATATAGATATAATATATATATATATTGTGTATATATATGTATACCATTATATATATTATATTTACTATTATCATTATATATTACTGTTATAATATGTATTATATATTTATTTCTTTAATATATATATATATC
>JANAVB010007596.1:2523374-2588374 GCA_029216955.1 Iris pallida
AGAAAAATGGAGGGAGTTCGTCTCGTCGTCGGGAACTGAATGGTGGTGTCGCTCGTCGGGAAGTGTACGGTGGTGACGGGAAACCTTCATCTAGGGTTCCGTGAAGTGGTCGGGAAGACGAAGCGAGGGCGGCGCTGTGGTGGTGGTGGTCGGTCGAAGTGGGGTCTAGGATTTTGGTTAGGGTCGGGGCTTTATGGGAAGTAGGTCGGCCGAATTAGGGTTTTAGATGGATTAGGGTTAAGGTTTCGGCGAGGGTTTCGGAGACGACGACAGCGCGACGGTGGTCGGGTTAGGGTTAGGTTAGGTTTAGCAGAAAACCCCCCAAAGATTTGTTAATTACAAACAACCCCACCGCCTTGCTCTGTGCAAATTTTATTTGCACAGACAATTCGAATTTTGCAAACATACTTAAACATTAAAACTTTTACAAAATGATATTAAAACAATTCAAATATTACAAAATGATATATTTTGATTTAAAAATTATTAAAAATCATTTAAAAATCCTAGAATAATTTCTAATAATTATATTAATTATTTTAAAGCTATAAACACTATTTAAAATTATAAAAATAATATTTAAAAACTAGGGCTTACTTAGTGATATCATAATACTAACTTAATCGATTAACCACAATCAAAATACATAATTAAAACATTGGGCTAATACTCTCTTTCCGAAGCCTTCTATAACTACTTACCGTAGCACTTCCCCAGTTGGATCAAGGCATTTCTCTTCCTTATGCCCAATACATACATGCTAAGAACATAGATGGCACCCATTTGAAGATATGACAGCTTGATTGTATTTATTTCCGTAAGGGAATTGAACAGGAACAACCTTTAGAGTTCTTTTTACAAGTTGTAATCTCAACCAACTGCGTGTAAAAAGTCTTCTACAGTATGTTGCAGCTGCGTCTATTTTGATAGAAACTCCTATTATACTCGCTAGTTTACTTAAAATGGACACATTCTAGAGATTTAGAGGCAAGCATGGGAATTATACACATACCGGTGTAATAGCTAGCAGATCTAGTTCAAGGGTGTCTGCAGACTCTCATCGTTTCAAGATGATAAGGCACCCTCCCATAATCCATGAACCTTCCTGGATCACTTCCTTAAGTATGTCTCCCTAGATAACTTTATGAAGCACCTTGTTCTCTCAAGGGTAAACATCCCCCCATCGATTTATACTCTTCGGACGAATATGAGACAACAAGATAGGAAGGCATGTCCCCTAATACATACATCATAACCAACATTCGCCCACTCCCCACTGAGATAGCAATATTCACAAAGGATGAGCCCTATTAGGATACCATCTACCATTGCAGGTTTCTCGTTCGTCCTTTGTAATTCCTCCTTTCTCAATATAGATGTAGAATAAGAAGCAGGCGAATATATAGTCCATGGCATTGCTTTACTGGATGTATTGTATACGAACCCTTATTTATACCCTTTTAGCGGCTTCAACTGGCTTTAATATACCGCCACCGTAGGGTAGAGGCTTTTTTTTGGTGCTACACCTTGGGATGGGTCTTCAACACGTACATGAGGACTCTGTTCACCACGACTACCCCTAGTGCCATCTTGTCGACTCGTAGAAATATTGTCTTCTCTCTTTTAGTGAGGCTGACGCTTACTTCCTAGCCTATTCGAGTATCATGTGCACACTAACCCATCGTGCCTAATTACTCTGTTTTCAAGCTGTCAAACTTTCGTCCAGCCTTCAGTCTCTATTGGGAATACTAAGGCTACGAGTGGACCCTAAGGAGGGATCCTCCTTCTCTTGCAGATATATCCTTCTTGCTAGCAGTACTCTCATTGATAATTTCATATTTTCTGCAGAATGATGGAAATTCAAGAGAATGATACTCTCAGCCTAGATCACATCTGTGTCTCTTAAGTTGTTGACATATTGTTGTTCATCTTATACCTTGAAGTCCTTAAACTTCTAAATGATTCATCTTTTGACTTGAGAAGAGAGACAAAAGCATACTTCATTGAAAAAAAACTTCATTAATACATTCTTGGGGAATTACAAGTTAAAGTTTAAACATCCCTTCGATATTAAAAAAAACATTCCCAAAGTATGCTCCCTAATAAGACGTTACCATCAGACTACATTGATGTCCATCCTCAAGCCTACATTATCAAAAGGATTCCAGAAATCAAGTTCCTTGTGACAGCTAGTCCATGTTACACATTCTCCAGTGTAATTAACTTCCCCAAATTCAACTTCAGCACCACAATCTTAATATAATACCCCGCTCCTAACAGGGGCATTGTATTGGCTTGTGGATGGAATACCAATCAGAATTGAATCATTGTGGGGAAAACAATATCAACAATCAGGACAGTGTGAATTGAGACCCTCTCTCATCTACGGATTGGCTTTTGTTGGTATAAAGTCCTAGATGCAATGAATAGTGCATCGGATGAACTACATATAAGATCTCTTCTCATCCTTTTCATTGCTTGTTTTTTCGTTAAATGTTTTTCGTTGTTGGTTTTGATGAATACATTTTCATTGTTATTTGATGGATTCTTTTTATTGGTTGTTTTCATCGATTTATGCATTCAGACTGAATTACGATAGAAAGAGAAGAGGATTAAGAATATGTTGAAGTTATGATGGTGCAATTGCAAGAGGAAGCATATGGAAGTCTAACCATTGCATAAGAAGTTCATCTTTCTTTCGACATTCACCAATCAATGAGTGGCTTTGATCCTCCTCACCTTTATCTTCACTCCTTAATAAAAGAAATATGTTTTATTTCCTTTGCTATGCCGCTACAACCATTGATTCCTTAATAAGAGAACTAAGATAAAAATAGATAATTATATGTGTTAGTTCGTTATATAGAAATGTGGAATATTATCTTATTGTTACAATAAATGAATTGGCGCTTGCTGTTATGGAAAATGTATTTAACTAAAAAGTTTTATTCTAAGAAATTATAATGCAATGGAATTTGGCAAATATTTAGGACCATCTGGTCGCCTTTTGAGATGATCTTGGCTTTGGGTATAAGAAATGGAACAAAAAAGAGAATGTGTAGCATAGATTATTGCAAGTTTCTATTATCATGCATGTTATATTTTATAGCTAAGTTGCATATGCATGCATAGTAATAGACAACTTGTGCACAAGGTTTTATTTTCTCGAGTGGTATCCGCGACCACGGAACCAATTCGGCCCAGGAGGAACATGAATAATTAGTGCTAAAGTACAATACACTGTATTGCGGGACCTTCTTGAGGCTAGCTACCTACACTAGAAGGATGTCATATTTTATAATGAATACTCTAAGATGGTGTCCTCACAATGACCTTAGAGAGGTTGCATTACTAATAATGAGTTTTGCAGGAAAGAATATTACAATTCTTGTTTTGCATGGAAGGACATCGGTCTTGGTAAGGATCACTGTGTAGTGATATGTTATGTTTTACATTCTCATTTTATGAATTGTTAACTAACCCTAAAAAAGTCAGAAATATCACTTAATAATATTGTACGCTTTCACATGTTTACTATGTTGATTTAGGTGAGTATTAATACCGCTCACCCTTGCATTCCCCAATGTACTAATTCTTACCCTTACATTTTTCGGGAATCAATTGGACATTCTGAGTCACTAGAATCTTAATAGTTTGGGTAATCTGCACTCTTATAGTTCATGAGTATATGATATATTTTTTCTAGACTAATAATGTAAACCATATCTTGTTCCTGCATGAAAATAGTCCTGTTCCCTCCATTGATATGTGGTGCAGAGGTATCTCTACCACTGTTTTCAAGTGGTGAATAAAAAACCTAGGACCAATATTTCATTTAGTACAAAAGCTGGATAACAATGACAAGTTAATGAGAGAAATCAATCTATATTATGCACCCAAGGTTCCCAAGATAAGAAGATTGGAGATGTGCTGACCCGTTCGACGAGAGTATGTCCTACGAAGTGCTCAAATGTATTGAGATGAAATATTCTGACTATACCATGAAATAGCAATAAATCATGATCATTCAATAAATTATGATAAAGAAAAAAAAAGGAAATCTAATTAGCATCCCTTAAAACAAGCATGCTCCTCTTTACGACAAATAGGTTTATTGAATCTACACAACAATTTTACATCTATTAACATCTACACCTGCCTAAGCAAACAACATTATTGACATGTATAAGCACGGTCAAACAGAACCTTGACATGTATTAATTAACCTCTCCCCAACGTCTATTCCATGCATTATTGGATTATTACAATTAGGAGCAGCTCCTTCTAAAATGATAACAAATACAGCTGAAATAATGCCAAAATACATGAACAATATGACCACAAAATTCTCATGGATCAAGAACTTTTCTAAGCTCTTCAATTAACTTAGCTCTGCTTGAAGGCTCAACCTGTACGAGTCCAAAGACCAATAAATCAGAATATCTCATCAAAGACTTTTTCGCAGAAAGATTGAACTTATGCTGGTCTAGCAAAGTCTAACATGAAGGTTGATGTATTGTAGTATGTTCACTACAGCTACTTTATATTTGGAGTATCTTCAATAAAGCTACTTTATTTTGTATCCAAGAGTGAGCTACCATTTGTTGCATATGGCATCCTGTGAGGGTTCCATTTTATAAGATATTAGACAGAATGATCGATAACTACATGTTGCGATTGTAGATATATCTATTGTACTTTATTGGTTCTTGGATAACTCTGTGCATAGGTCATAGCTGTTTGCAAAGATGATCATCCTCACATTTTCACATTAAATGACCTATAGTAACTTTGTGAGGCTTCTCAACCATAAGTCCAAGAAATATAAATAAGAGAGAACATGTAGTCAATCTTAATGGTGACTGAAAATTCTATTATCAACTAACCTTGTGAAGACTATGTTCATGAGCTTGTGACATTCAAGATAAACCTGAAGACGACGATAAAAAGAAAATTCACTTAAAATTTCATTCATATTGTAATTTCACAACTAAGGACCATATTATCTTCTGTTAGACATCTCCACTTGCTAACCTCAAAACATTGAATCAAACCCCTTTGAGCAATATGGAATGCTCTAATTGAAAAAAAAAAATTAAAAAACTGATGTACAATTATATAAAAAAAAATTAACCTATTGAAAACTAGTTGGAACTATATATAGAACATGACAAAGGGAATTATGACGGCAAGTCACAAGGATTACAAACTGATAAAGAAACCAATTTAGTTCAGCAGGTTAAAAAGCATGATACTTGTTAAGAGTATTAGTGTATTGGGCTTTAGTCCCACATTTGGTAGAATAATAGAGAGAGGTGACTCCTCTCCTATATATATATATATATATATATATATATATATATATATATATATATATCATATATGTTATGTTAACTTACTTATCAATGAATAATGATTATTCCCTCTTACATGGTATCAGAGCCAAATCCTAACCCTAGCCGTCACCCCTCTTCTCTCTCTCCTCTTACACCCCTCCGCATGCAGCCCCCCCCCCCCCCCCCCCCCCCCCGGCCGAGCGCCCCTCACCCCTGCAGCCACCACTCACAACCCCAACCTGCTACAGTAACCCCCTGCCTGCTAGCGCCCCAACCGCCTACCTACCTGCCCCGTGTTGCTTGTCAGCACCCCACCCGCCCTCGTGCCAACCCTGCCAGAACACAGTGCCCCCTCCTCCCAGCAAACCATAACCCAAATCCTAACCTCATCTCATGGCAAACCTAGCCGTCATTCTAACCCTAACCCTAACCATGCAAACCCAACCGCCATCTATCCCCAAACCCTAACTCTAGCCATCTTATTTTCTCCAAAAAAAAATCAGATATGAAAAAAATAAAATCTGAACTAGAAAAAATGTCGGCATTAAGACTCTTCCGAGAGTAACAATGGTTTGTTTGTGTGAACCTTTGAATCTCGACAACAACATCAAGAGTTAACAAAGAGCAAACTTGTTTTGCGTAAATCTCTGTTCTTGATCCGGTGTCCACATCAGGATCCAACAGAGAGCAACCTGGATTGTGAATCTTTGTCCTGGCTTGTGTGATCCACATTCGAATCTTTGCCAACATTGCGCACACCAGTTCTGGAGACGTTGATTGCACATTGGTGAGATTGATGTGAATATCGACATTGGTGAGATTGATGTGAATATCGGGTCGAAACGATTATCGACAGTCAAATCAAGAACCTGAAGATAACGAACACTGTGACGAATAGCAGTGCTGACAGCACTAGTATCGGGCACACATAGGTGGGAGCACCGATCATTGGCATAACGGTATCTTCGATTCGATTGGTGGATCGGAGATTCGATGGTCCAGACACTTACTCTACATAGCGCAAGAAGGTCGAGAAGACGTTTCGGAGCATGAGGTTGTCAAAGCATCTTACTGACAACCCCCCAACAGTGAATGGTCCCATATATGAGCAGTGGGAGACGGACGATAGTCGACTATTTACACAGTTGATGAATTCGATGGAACTCAGTTAAGGACATGGTTCATAATACAGCTTCAGTAAAGGAGTTATGGGAGGTCTTGAGATTGCGTTTGATGGCAAACTCGATCTGTCTCGCATCTATGACTCGGTTGTTGACGTCTATCGAGCTAATCGGGAAGACAAGTCACATAAGTACCACTTTTGTACTTTTGAGGCATTGATGAGGTGAATCGTATGCTACCCTTGACGATGGATATCAATGAGGCTAGAACACAACGCTAGCAACTCTAGGTCATGGCGTGCCTTGCCTCCCTTTATCCTGATGCAGACTCTACATGGTCTCAATTATTGCTGAGGCCGAGGTCCCATTTCTGATGGAAGCTCACTTTTGTGTCCTACGGACAGCAAACGTAGTTGGGACTGATACGAGTGACGTACCTGTTGATCGATTTGCTTTGGGTATTGCTCGTGGTGGATTCCGTGGTGGTCGCGGTTGTTGACGTGGTGGCCGAAATACTGGCCGAAATGGTGGTTGAGGTAATTGTGGCCGTAATGGAGGACAACCACGGAAATGTTTCAATTGTGGTCAACAAGGACACTTTCAGTGGCAGTGTCCCAAAGCACATGCCACTAGGGGTGAGCATTCGGTTAATTCGGTTTAAACCGAACCGAATAACCGAAAACTGAATTGGACCGAAAACCGAATAAACAAAACCGAAACCAAAACCGAACCGAATTGGCCATAACCGAATCAAACCGAACCGAATTAAATCAGTTCGGTTTTCGAATTTTCGGTTGTTTTTAATATATATTAGTAACTAATATACCTAAATTTATTTAGTATATACCTATATATATATATATATATATATATATATATATATTAGTATATACCTATATATTAATACCTATATATATATAATATATACATATATAGCAACTAACTTTTCTTATTCGGTTTTCGGTTTTGGACCGAAACCAAAATCTAAAACCGAATAAGAAAATTTAGTATTTTCAAAACCGAACCGAATATTTTTTAAAACGAACCAAATCTCTAAATCGGTTCGGTTCATTTTCGGTCCAAAACCGAATAATGCTCACCCCTACCTGCCGCCAATGTCGCATCTGATGTTCCTGACAAGGACAGGCTATCTATGCAGATGACAGCATATGCCTATGCAGAATTTGTTGAATTCTAAACTTAACATCGTGGTGAAGCTTTTACATTTGGATCCACAGTCGACTATTCAGCGATATGTAATAAAGTCGAGACAATGGGTGATTGACTTTGATGTGTCTGATCACATGACAGGCGACGCAAGTATGTTGCGCAATTATGCATCGGTGGGTCGTGTGACCGATATTACTGTTGCGAATACACTTCATTGAAAGTTCATAGCAATGTATGACTTTTTCGGTCTGCCATTCACTTCAGTATTACATACCTGGAAATATATTCAGTTTTTATCAATTAGTCGGATTACTCACGACTTGCAATGCTCGATCATATTTTTTCTGATGGCTCTTTTTTCAGGACCTGAAAGACTGGAAAAACTATCGGTATGGGACATATGCTGGAGGCTTGTACCTGTTTGACATGAATTCTTCTATTGCCTATGCCGACGTGTTACTTGATCCTTTAAGTTACACTATCAGTTAGGTCATCCATCTATCCAAGCTCTCCAGAAAATGTGTTCATCTTTAGATTCTTAAGTTTATTCATTGTGAGTCGTGTATTTTGACCAAACATCACCGAGTACTCTATCCGGTGAGTCTAAATAAAGCTACATCAGCTCCTTTTGAGTTAGTACATTCTATTGTATGGGACTTTGCCCCATTGAATCTGTGATAGATTTCAAGTATTTTATTTCCTTTGTTGATGACTACTCACGAGTCACCTTTGCCTACTAGATGAACAATTGCTCTGAGTTATTTAATATTTGGTGCAAATTTTATACGGAAATCAAAATCCAATTTGGGCTTTCTATTAAATGTTTTCAAAGTGGGAATGATCGTAAATATTTGTCTCGTGAGTTCAATTCTCATCTGTCTCGTCATGGCATCATCCACCGAACTTCTTGTCCTTATACACCACAACAAATAGTGCGACTAAATGCAAAAATTGCCACCTTTTGGAAACATCATGTGCTCTTATCAACACGTGCTCTTAAACAATGTGCTCTTATCATTTTTTTCCCAACCTAGAAGTATTTTATGTCTCGGAATGTTACTTTGTTGAAACCGAGTTTCCTCCACTCTCATCAACTATATATTTTTTTTCAAAGTTTACCCAAAAGAGAGTTTTCTGCTGTATCCAGTTCAAACTCAGCAGTCCCTCGTAAGGGTGCCCTATCCTGTCGAGCCAGTCTCCCAATCCGATGGTCTGCAAACACTAGCTCTGCTAGCACAAGCTTCACCAATGGTGCCCACAGCCGACGAGCCAGTGTCGTCGTTAGAGTCCTCCAGCTCCACCGGTTCCTCAGTATTCATTGGTGGAAATCTAGTATCGTGGAACAGCAAGAAGCATAATGTGTCTCACGATCAAATTCGGAAGCAGAATATCGAACAATTACTCATGGCATCGTAGAAGTGTCATATATGCAGCATCTTCTACAAGAGCTGGAGAAGAAGTATGATTGAAAGCAACAAATATGCGGTGTGACTATCAATCCGCTATCCATATTGCTACAAATCGTATTTCATGAACGGACGAAACAGATTGAGATTGACATTCACTTTGTCTATGATGAATACCAGAAAGGGATGATCACATTTCACCATGTGAGAACTGGAAATCAGATAGCTGATATATTCTGGAAGTTTCTTTTGGATCCTCGTGTTAATTTTTTTTTGTAACAAGCTGGACATGATTGACATATATGCTCTAGCTTGAGGGAGGGTGTTAAGAGTATTAGTGTATTGGGCTTCAGTCCCACATCGGGTAGAATAATAGAGAGGTGACTCCTCTCCTATATATGTGTTAACTCTCTTATCAATGAATAATGATTATCACACTTACAAAACTAAATGAATTAAGTCAATCATCACAAATACCTCTCATATTGAACACAAAAACCATGACATAAATACTAAATGAAGAACGAAGACGGATTACGCTCACCTTAGAGAGAAGCGCAGAAACACCGTGTGGCAGAGCTTCCAAATCTGACTTGCAGTCCCCTAGATTAGAAGTTGCAATAACACCTTATTCACCCGCAATTCTTTCAGATACTTCTCGAAGTTACTCGGTTACTCTTCCAAAAAAATACCTCATCATCCCCCCATTTCTCCTCACCCAGTTCATCTGAAAACCACTTCTTTATCATCTCCAACACCAACTTATTAGATACTTTCTCCCCTGCTGCATCCCTTACAGTCCTCACAAGGGCCCCCTCTATAACTCTTCTATGTAATCTTTTGTAGAAGAAATACCGTGAATTCTCCCACTCCACAACCTCTTTGATTACCCCCTTTGCTTTCATCCTCATTGATGTATCATGCAACTCAGCAAAGCGAGTTGCAATTTGAGTGTACACTGGCATTAACTGCTTCTCTCGTGCCTTTGATACTCTTTTCAAGAGACTCCACCTCTTTTCCTCCCTTTCCTCCTGCCTTTGCTTTGTTAAGATTCTCAGTAAGAGTAATAAGCTCTGATCTAGCCTCCCCATGCACTCGACCAACTCCCTTGACCTGAACTTGATCTCAATCATCCCCTCAGGCTCAAGGACGTTGCCTTTTGCTGTCCTCTCGGCATACATTTCAATCTGATCTGGGTTAATCTTACTGTCCACCACGACCCAAGCTCCGCCTCGTAGTTCCCCAGTCCTGGGAATGTAGACAAAGACTGGCTGGTTGTACGTTCTCAAGTTTTCGACTATGGTTGATCCAGCCTGAAGAATGCCTTCAAATAAATCCCTTTGCCCACCAGAAAATCCTCTCCAATTGGCAAGAACAAAGAGCGGAAGCTCCTCCCGGTTGAAATCTAACAAAGCTTGGGATGTTTTAGTGGCCGAGTCGGGGAACCAAACTTGCCCAGCTTGTGGGACAACCCTTTCATGGGAATCAAGCTGGCCAGGATCAGCTGGAATTATCTGAGTCATCGTCTGTGTCTCAACAGCAACTATACCGACTGGGATTCCACCAAGTTTTGCCCTCCCATGACTACCGTCTTTGCCCACCCTTCTAATGTCTCGATGAAGCTATTTTTATCAAATATTCCACCCAACCATTTTCCATTTGCATCTTCAATCCCAGAAATGGCTGCCCGAGGATCGCAAGAGTTGTCGGGGGCATACTCAACTAGCCTCTCCGGTTGGTCTGACGATCTCAAAATTGGAAGCGGTCCTCCAATATAGGGGGGCACAAAGCTGAGCCACTTGAGAATTGATGAAACACCCTCAAGATCATCAGATACAGTCAGATGAACAACCCCATTCGTTGCCATGATCTTGGGCCCACCAAGTTGCATATGGGAGCTGTAGACTTCGCGGCCAAGAAGCTTGTTAAGGGCTGAGAAACCAGTAAGGATTATTGGCTGATCAAGTCGTTGAATACACCTCATACCAAGCCGAGCGAGGTAGGCTCCAATTCCAACTGTTCTCCCCGTCACATAAGTTAAGGTAAAGGTCTCCTTGTAAGCCCGAGAATAAGCTCCAGCAATAGCTCCACTTCCGGTCAAATTCTCGACTCCCAAACCATCCTCCTTTCCTACAATTGTGTCAACAATCCATCTTGTCTCACCATTATCCAATTTGAGTTCATGTGCTATGACCGATGGACCAATACGGGAGTAGTCCTCTGGGGTCAGGTATATGTACTGGAAACCACGATCAGGAGTGGACTCATCTGACCATCCTACCCGGAAGCAAGACTTCACTTCTTCTGCCACTCCGATCCTAGCTCCAGAGTTTGCAGCCAGATAGATCAACGGGAACTTCTTCTGACAGGCAAATTCAGTGGCAGCATAGAAGAAAGCATCTTCACGCGGGCCGAAGGAACCAGCCTTGAAGGTGACATCATTGGCTACAACGATGATTGTCCGGCCATCTGGAAATTCAGGAGTAGACATCTCAATGTGCCAAGCAACCATGCCAACATCGTTGAGGCCTGGAGCACGGTTGACGGGCACTAGAGGGGTGCCCCAAACGCCACTTCTGTCGGCAAACATAAGTTCTGTAGCTTTCAGTAACTTTTTGGTATCCATTTTCTTAGCATCACATGAGGCATGGGATTCCCATGACTTTCGGAGTGCTGTTTCAAATGCCTGGAAAACCCCATATTCTGTTTTAGAATTATTACGAAAATAAAGTGATCTAGGTCAGAAGATAAATTACAACAGAGAAACTCACCAGTGGGAAGTCATAGCAGTAAGTTGTGTTGTTCTTCCTTGCCACTAGACGTTTGCGATCAATGGGAACTAGGGCTGATAACGTGTGATGAGTCGCATGTTGTGCAATGGACCAAACACGGGTGAGATACTGTGGTAAATTACTTCATGGGTATTTCCATCTTCGACTTCTCGATATATCTAGAGTAGATTAAATGGGCAAGTCACTCTCAAATGTCTACAATAAGAATATATATATATATATATATATCCTATGAGTGTGTGTGTGTGTGTGTGTGTGTGTGTGTGTGAGAGAGAGAGAGAGAGAGAGAGAGAGAGAGAGAGAACAAGATATGAGCCTCATGGTTCATTTCACACAACTCTCGCCACATGGCATGCAGCAAAGGGGGGGGGGGGGGGTGTCAGACTACTTGTTTTAAGAAAAGCGTCTACCCTTTTTTCTTAAGTTGTTATGGATCCCCCACTTCTCTTACAACAAGTGGATCCCCTCCATAATACCACATGATCATATTACAAATGAATCGCATAGTGCACTACTATCAAGAATTAATTAGAGGAAGAAAATCTGAATCAAGAAAATGAAAGAAGTTTTATTCATTAGTAGGCGAAGAATTGAGAGGAGTTCAAAGTAATCCTGTATGGCTCATAAAAATAACACAAGAAATTTTCAGGAAAGTGCAAAAGTAAATGAGACTTAAAAATAGTAGTAAAGAGAGCAGCAGGAAGAATAAAATGGAAAAAAGTAGTAAACAGAAAAGAGAGCAGGAGTAATAATATAATTAGTCAGCCTCTGGTTATCAGGTCAATACTTATAGCGACATTTTCCTTTTTTTCCTTCTAAATATTTTTTAGATTCTTTCCAGGCATTCTACATAGTCATATTCATCAGATACTGCAAAAAAGTTTTGTTGGAGAATAATTATATATGTAAATACTGTCAATAATGAATACGACAGTGAAATGATGTCTAATGAACATCAATAGTTGCTTTAAACTTACGTTTACATTGCAGGTATGACCAGTAACATTTGTCACAACCACTCTCCAAGCACCACTGGCAACACCAACAGAGTTGATCCAAAGCTTAACTTCCCACTCACAAACTGCAAGACGATGCATCCGTACACCAACCAGCTCATGCACTTTAACTGCCAATTCTTCTAAGATTGAACACACTGTAGATTCCTCATGGCCAGCAATAATATCAGCAGTCCTGGTTAGATGTGATATTGTATAAGATGTTACTCGAGAAATTCTAAAGAAGCACCTACGTGGAAGTTTGAGACTTATGTTCAGAAATCTCTACCAGCAAAGAGGGTTCAAGCAATCAAGATAAATTTGATAGAAATGAGAGTGCTAAACTAATGTTGGTAAACATAGGCTAGCAACTGTTTAGAAGAGTAAGGAAGGCCCAAATAAACCCTAGGAGGCATGGATCCAAGTTGTGTGGGTTCGGATACACTTGCAGACATACCAGATACAACTTTTAACATCAGAAACAGGATAAAGATCCATCATTCTTCAAATTTACAGTAAGGATGATTTGGCATAAAGATAAAAGGTACAAATAGAATGCTGACCTCGATAATGGTAAGAGATCATAAAATTGCTGTTCTCGTAAGATGCAAAGATACATGTGAGAATGATCTGATCTGATTGTTGCATTGTGCACGTGTAGTTCTAACTCTTCAAGTGCTCCCAATAATGATCTTAAGATACTGACTGATGTGAAGGACATTAAATGTTGTACACGGGAAATTTCCATGTCAAAGCCTTGTCCTAAAGAAAGGCCATCAGTTTGTTTGGTTGTCTGACAAGAGTTCGGAGAAACATCCTCTGGATAAGTGCATTGCTGTCCTTAACAGTGTAAAGATGCCATTGACGATCACGTGATAGCGTGTACTGTATGTTGTCATAACCTTTCAATTTGTCCTACAGAGGTTAGACAAAGGTGTAGATCAGTACCAATACTAGAAGATAACAGTGAAAAAAGGCATTGGTGAATTAATGCATTACAAACCAATTCAAGGAAAGTAGATAGTGGAGGCTCCAAGTGACGGAGAAGAGGTTCTTCCACATAGTAAAGCTTGTCAGCAGACCAGTGGAAGGAGTGGCGCATTGGTGGTCGCCCTTCATCCCTCTGTATTATACAGCTGATACCTCTAACCCCTGCATCACGAAGACCAGAGCTCACAGATTTTTCTTTTAGGATCTTGGCTATCTTGTTTATCCTTTCCTGAGCTTGGTCCTCATCACCACTGCAAATACAGTTCAAAGAATGTTGTTTTACATTATTATAGAACAGGA
This sequence comes from Iris pallida, assembly GCA_029216955.1. Taxonomy (NCBI): domain Eukaryota; kingdom Viridiplantae; phylum Streptophyta; class Magnoliopsida; order Asparagales; family Iridaceae; genus Iris; species Iris pallida. The sequence goes on from JANAVB010007596.1 coordinate 2,537,485, forward strand.
TGTTGTTTGACTAATACAATTGAGTGACATTGTCTGACAGTAGCATGTTGTCTAAATTACTTAATTTGAGAGAGAGGATATGGTAAATCGCATCTCCTCCCTTCAAGATATATTTTATAATCTTTAAAAGGAGGTAGTAAGTTGCCTCGATTAAGAATAAGATGAAGGAAATTAGTTTGGGATAGGTTAGACATGCAAAATGAAGACACATAGACACCAACTGTAAAGACGGGTGATCTTCACCAGATTGGCAAACCAAAAGGTACCAGGTAAAAGGTACTCTAGAATGATATGATCTTAGTTAAAGGTACTAGGCTTAGGGGTAAACCACAAGGTACATGATCTTAGACAGCAAGGGAATATACCGTAGTTGTAGGCATTACATAGTAGACCATCCTCAGTAGAACTGTATGGAAGAAATAGGATTCATGTAACCAACCAAAGATTTAAAGTAAAGTCTTTAGTGTTGCTGTTCGAATACTACAGATGCACACGCACATTACTGAGCTTATTGCAACATAAGAAGAAAATCAGGTATATCTATGCGACATTAGAGTTGATCTATCAAAAGCACTGATGAGAGTTTCACAGGTAAGAGCAAACAAAGAGGCCTCAGTGGTAAATAGTTATTTGAAATTTGATCTCCAAAATTCTGGATTCTTCCCAATAAAGTCAAGACATTGTTACCAAGAATTATTCAAAGAATTGCCACCCATATAGTACAATTTGTCATCTAATTAGTCTACTCCATGTAACGTAGGTCAGCCAAATGTTTTAGATACCAACCAAAATATTAGTTGACAATCTCAGAACGATAAAAGTAAACGGTGCTATATAACCTTAATTATGACAAGTAAAAAAGCGAAGGGGCAATAAAAATGGCATGCATACCTATCTTGAAGCGAACTCATTTGGTTATTGATGCCAACTAAAGCAACATGCAGCATGTTGCCATGTGTAGCTTGCTCTGGGAGACCATTAATTACAACTTCGTCCTCAGCACCTGTGTTTAAACTAGGCATGGTTTCCTTCAATGCAGCAGATATCACTGTTGGTAGAAACTGAAGGGATTTGATGATGACCATAGCTCCCCATCTCTTCTCACGGTGATTCTCTACCACTAGCTTATCAGGCATTGGATCCTCTGATCCATTTCTTCTCTCACTATGTTCTTCGGAGAATTCCCAAAGTGCAATGAGACCAGATCTGTGCCATTGCATCCGAACACTAACCTTTACAAGGTAGGGCTGAGAAAACAGGGTGAAGTTAGATACATTTCTCAATGCCACAATTGAAGGAATTTTAATAGTAATTTATAATTAACCATATATCACTTTTCTTTACTATCCTTCTATTATGATCTGCATGTATATACTTCATAATTACAGAACATGACATCAATACTCTTCAAATATTATCCATAAATTCAGATTAAACAGTTGAAAATAGGCTGTGCTAGAATCTCAACTTCCGCCTGCATTTTGTTTTATCAAACCACATCACCCCCCAACGCCACACACACACACACCCACCCCACCCCCTCCCCACAACAACAAATAAATAAAAGATTAATTAGAGTGGTAAGTAAATAAATAACAATAATCACATGAAAAAGGAGAGAAAAAATCAGGACATCAGGCTTCAAGCATTATATGGAAGGCACACTAATTACAAATAAAAGTAACACAACATCTCATCCATTCATCTGGCACCTAAAGTTTCAGTGTCATGAATAAAAAAGAGGGATATTTATTTTTAATGCATAAAACAGAAATCCCAGGAGACTAATTATTACTTCAATTATTACTCAAGGATAATTTATGACAATGTTAATTAAGGTAAGTCTTAATATAATCCATCTCTTCGCTATAGCTGTAGTCAGGGAGGTTTATGATAAATACTAATCAAGTTTTATTGAGCATTTCACAATTATATACTACAATTTGTAGAAAGGTAAATAAACTAAAATAAATTTTGGAAGCATGTAGATACAAAATGTAGAAAAATAAGTGCTGAAGTAAAAGAAGAGCAAAAGACTCAAAAGTTCCAGCTTAAATGCTACCTGGTACAATCTACGAATGTAGGTTTCCACCACTCTCCTTTGGAGGGTAGGGTCACTGTGATCAAAGAGAGCTACAAGGGCGTCCTCAACAGCCAGTGGAGCACTAACAAGATCCTCCATCCTCTCGTTGATCGCCATTTTCCTCCTGGGTGTTGAAACACGTTCGCCTTCTTCTGTAAACATCTCTAACTCTGACAGGCTTCTAGCAATGCTCGTACGTAGTTCACTTAATTTGGTTTGCTCAAGAAGTTGACTTGCTTTTAGTGCCAACTGTAAGGATCAAGATTGTGGTGCACTCAAGTTAAGATCAGGTCATAAATATTCTGAATAAATGGCATAATATTGGAAAGGTACTCAGTGACAAACCTCAGAATATGTTGTGTGATTGAGAGCAGAAAAACGAATCAGTTGATTTCTATAGGCAGCTGGGTTAGGATAAACCAATGCTTCCATAAGTCGTAGTATTAGCTTATTTTTACTTCTGACACCCTGCAATGAAGCAACAACTGAGAACTTCTACTCTGGACTACAATATTTCATCCCCCAACCATCAGTCCAGGAGGGTGGATATAACATATAAATCTGTAGGATGTTCCAAGTATAAAAAACCATTACTTGCTAAAAATTAAACAACAATCTTATTTTTAAATTCTAATGTTGACAAAGAGAGAGAGGGTTTTGCATCTATCTCCAAACAATTATTCGAGTCACATAAATTTTTAAATAATTTATTTACAGTTTAGATACAAACAGAAATAAAATCTATAAAAAGATGCTCAGGTATAGTGGAACTTAAATGGTATCACCAAGCATTACAGACTACCTACCTGATGAGACAATACTACGTCCACAACTTTCAGAAGATCTTTCTTGTGATGGAGCCGAAGACGTTCAATGACATCAGCCTATACAACAAAACATTTTGAGATTTTAAGGACGAGTCAATTGAAAGATCCTAATTTTGTTAGATAATACTTACAAAAAAAAGTATTGTGTAGCCTCAGTATGCATATGTAATGGTAAAACTTGTTTTCGTACTTTGCACAACAAAATAAACAAAGGCATATGAGTGCTAGTATAACCATACAGTACAGAGTAGAGTTACCTGAATATTATCACTAAATAGCTCTTCAACTGAGAGGTACTCCTCAAAAAGAGACTGCACGATAATACGGGCATGACTTTCTCTTCCACCCTCATATGACTTCACAAGACTCATGAGAGGCTCCACAAGCCTCTCATATGTGGCTTTTTCTTTTACAGAGTACGAAGAGAGATGGGCCTGCAAGTTTTCAATCAATGCTCGCATACCAAATACCTTCAAATGAGAAAATATTTTTAAGGGTCTTTTCACTTAATTTCACTGACCTCAAGAATTCCCCTTAGTAATTTGGCAGGGAAGTCTACATTCTTCTGATGGCTTGAACTTGTTTCATACCCCTTATATTTTGTGTCTAGCTGTTTCATGAGTGAGCCAATACATAAAGATCAAGCACAAACATACCTGGATGACCGAGAAATAATAAAAGGAAGATCTCAGCTAAGATGGTAACATTGTATACGAACCTCATTTCTGAGATCTTTTGGGAGACGAGTTGCCAACACAGACATGCTCTCTTGCCACTGTAGGAAGGGAAGTTCAGGACTATCCAAACAATTTAAAAGGCCTTGTACCACCTGATTGAGATTAAACTACATAGCTCAGAAAAGCCACCAGCTACTTCTATTAGCACATTAATACGATGAGCTTCAACTTAGACTATATAACATCGAATGAGCTAATAATGAGCAAAATACTCCTCAAGAATAAAAGAAGTGTATACACCACATCAGGAAGACTGATCAGTTTCATAGGGGTATTACTTTCCCTGTTGGATAAAATATGATACCGTCAAATAATATATAAGCCAGAAGAAATTGCAGAAACAAATTCAGAAACCAATGCAAGAACTTGCATATCCAGATTCCACGGCCATTCAAATCAAGTATTTAGCTCCATTGCATTCAGCAAGTTAGCTTTAATTCATCTAACAATTACAGCCCATAATAAAAGATAGTAGGCCAAGGATCACAGATTCACAGATTTATGCTTATAGTTTTGTGATACTTACTTCATTAATATTATGATAATATCCAGCAAGAATCATCTTTGCAGCACTTAAACTTGCAGCACATCTTAGGTGAACTTTGTCAGAAACTGCAGTTGGAGGTCCTAATTGTGGGAAAGTTCCATGGTATGGTTCAGCTCTTCGCACAGCTGATAGGTCATCCAGATCTAACTTTGCTATAAGGTCACCAGCCTGCAATAAAACAAACAAATATTTGGGCCAGTTTGATTTGGATAATGTTAGAATCTTCAGAGCTGCTCTGCAAAAGCAAGTAGAATTTACCTGCATTGCTTGTCCTTCAGACATCACAAAATGAATAAATCCGGAAGCAGGTAACAAAAGTGGCATGCACATCTTCATAACTTCAACCTCCGCATAAGGTGAATCAGTATCAACATGAGTACCATCCTGAACCAAGAATCTGAGCAGCTTGCAAGGCGTCTCTGCCACCAGCTTAGATGGATCATGATCATTCTGAAGGAGAAATGACATCCTTTGAGTCTAAATAAACATAATCTGAAAGTTCTATGATCATACAGGCTAAGTCAAACTTTGAGGAGCTAAGTTTGCAGTCAAACCGTCCAGGATAAGATGGGCATAAAGCAGTTGGTAAAAGTAATACACAAAAGATGTGTCTAAATTTTTTATACTGAATATGGTACAGTTACTATTGCTGATGCTTGTAAAAAAATCACACGCTAAGAGATTGAAGATTATAAGCTTGCAGTTGCAACCCTTTCTGTGTAAAATACATATGGCAGACCATCTGAACCAGGGGAGGACCCAAAAATTCACTAATGTATAATTAAAAAACAATAAGCATCATGTACAAATCTTGTTGTATACTACATACTCAAGTTTGAGACTTCAACATCAAAATTGAATCAAGTGTTCAAACAAGAAACAATTACTAAGAGTATCACAAAACATGTCAGGAGAAAACAAAAGGAGAGAGTCAATGAGAGAGAGCGAGATAAAGAGAAGGAGAATAAGAGAGATTTACATGTTTGTTCTACCATTGGACGTAGGGAGGAGGTCTGATGGGTTAAGAGTTAAGACTGACACAAAAGGGAAAAGAATCGAGATGGACAAGGACGGAGCCAAGGGGGAACTAGTCCAACTATATTAACTTTGTTTTTAAAGTTATTATAACTTATGTTATTAGGCCCTTTAAATTTTATTTCTAATGATCTTTTTAAAATCAAGGTTGTAAAAGTTGCTAGGCACTAATCGGACGGGCACCGAGCGCCTAGCGCCTAACCCATTGCCTAGTTATAGGCGGTCAAAAAAACTGCTGAAAATTGCAACAATTGTCCATAAAATCCAAAAATCTGCATAGTCGAACGTGGGACGGGCACTAGGCGGACATCGGACGAGCATTGGGAATCTACTGCCTATGCGCCCCGCCTAGAACCGATTTTTAGAGAACTTGTTAAAATATTTAAATATATAACTTTTAAGTAATATGCTTGGGTACATCTACTGTCCAGCTTAAGCTAGGGCCTTATTTACATTAATATTCACGGATGGTGTCAGTCTACTTTTCTGCATGTTCATCCTTAATTATACGCTTGTTGCATCCCCTCTCGATCCACCGCAAGGGTTGATCTCCACAACTAACCCTCAACACTATGATCCTTTTGTCGAGTAGACTACTACTCCAGATTTGACTCCCAATCAGCCGAATATCCCAATCCCCCTGCCCCTTTTAAGTAAGTGCATAGCGTATCCATGGAGATACGAACATCTGACCCAGTTTCTTTTATCTCCAAAACTTTATATATATATATATATATATATATATATATATATATATATATATATATATATATATATATTGGAAAAAGGTACTTTGTATATATAAAAAATTTAAGGGATCTACAAGGCAGATCTAGGTGGAGATTTAAAGCTCTCCACACTTTTACATCAAATTCTATATTGTGTATCACCCCGATAGTGGACGTAATCACCAACTCAAAAATTCTATTGTTTCTTTCCTTCCATATATGCCAGACCGCAGCCGCCAACCGAGTCATTGCTGTATTGTACCACTGGAAACCCCGATTCCTTTCGGGTATGATATCTGTCACCTCCTCCCTCCAGCTTCGAGAGCCATAAGTCTGTAAGCTGAGCTGAGAACACTGATGTTGCCAAACGGATGATGAGAAGGAACATCTGAAGAATATGTGCTCCATTGATTCCTGGTCTTGCTTGCATAACTCGCACAGAAGTGATGGAATCTGCACACCAAACCTCACTAGGCGGTCCCGAGTAAGTAACTTCCCAAGACAAAATTTGTACAAGCAAAATTGTATTTTAGAGGCCACCCCTTTGGTCCACACCACCTGTGCCATCTCCATGGGAGGATGAACCTCTCTAATAGACGCGTAGACGATTGATTGGGGAAAGATATGATGTCCAGTGTCTGTCCACACCCATCGATCACCATCCGTACTCTCAGTGTCCACATGGACCGCTTCAATCTCCTGTCAAAACCGTCTCGTCATAGGGTGAAGGTCCGCTCACCACACCCTCCCGTAGAATAGTGCTCACCCGGGCCCTCCTACCCGCCGCTGGTATCGCTTACCTACCAACTCGATCCGCCAAGCTCCGATGGTTGATCCAAGAATCCCACAAAAGGTTAGTTGTCTCTCCATTTTGTCATCGATCTTGAAATAAGCCCCTTCAAAGTATTCCGATGGGAAAGTAGGTTCTTCCAAGTAACGGTGTCGCTGCTATTGGCTCGGATCTCCCAAAAGGACTGGTCCTTCATATACCTCCCCTTCATCCATACCGCCCACAAGGAGTCCTGGGCGAGAAATCGTCAAGCTTGTCTCACTCCCGCAGTCTCGCGCAGGGTCCGCAAAGACTGTAGGCCGACACCTCCCTCCTCCCGAGGTCTGCATAAAGTCGTCCAACCAATAGAGTGTAGGCCACCTCTCCAAATGAAGTTGGCACAGAGTCTTTCACTTTTACTAATAGTCGCAGACGGCAACATGAGAGTCTGCAACCAGAATCGAGCAATGGCATAGATGACGGATCGAACTAGCTTAATACGTCCTCCAAAGGATAAGCTCTGGGCATGCCACCCCTCCAGACGTCGTTGTGCGTAGTCAACCAGGCTTTGGCATTCGGTCTCTGTCACGCTCCGATTCCGTATAATCGATAGTCGTCCCCCGGACGTGATGCCGTGCGAACCTAAGTTGCGATCGCACAAAGCGTAGTCATAAGGTCATCCGAAACACAACATCAAGTTAGAGTACGCAGAGAAATTGATTGACACATTTGAAATAGAAGTAGACTTTTCATTGATATTAACATTTCATTTACATTGACTCCATTACAATCATTGCCACGCGGGCTACAACATGACTCGACTTACAAAACGAACGCTGATGAGATAGTCGTTCCATACATTACATCCCTTTTTACAAGCAAAATAGATACACTTTCCACCTGCGATCGAGGGAAGCCGAGTCGCCATCTATTCTTCTTTGTACTGAGTGCGGAGTCTTCAAAAGGATTTCAGAAACACAAGCCTTCACACGCGGACGAGGCTTCAAAATGTCCACGCCGTCCTGAGATTTAAACGGCACGTCCTTCGTGGTTCGGGGTACCTGCTTGGAGAGCGAGGATCAGTACATTACACTTTGTACTGGTGCGTGGCTATTTAAGTTCCAAGCTCTCATTTGGTTGAAGAGTTTATATGACTTAATGTATGAATGTTTCTAACCATCCTAATGAATTTCAACAAGCATATGACAAGCAATGAAATTTACGTCGAAACTTACCCGCGGCGGACCGCGCCGCGCCTTATGAAACTTACCATGTTCTTCCCTGTCAATTGTTAACATTTTTCATATCAAGTGCAAAATGTACGTGTGATTGGTCACTGGCATCACAAGCCATCCTGGACGTATAGCTTTGTTAATCGAAGTCCTTTCAACGCAAGTAGCTAGCTCCGTTGCAAGTCTCCGCTTAACCTGTGCTGAAACCTTATGCACGACTATACCCTGTTTCCTCCTAGGCTGAAACGGTCCCGTGGCCCCGGGTTGCCGCTCGAGGAAACTATCGCCTTGTCGACAAGTTGTCCATAACCGTACGAAGACATATTTTCCTTTTAGTTATTAAGACATAGCCTACATTCTCATTGAAAACTCAATCCTTTTTCCGTGTTCGTGCCCTTGCATTTATCCTTTAATTCGCAACAACATTATCGATTTACCTAGGAAGGGGGCCGAGAAAAGAAGGGTCAGCCACTCATCTTGAGTTTACTTCAGACGAGAGAACTTGTTGGTCGCGCTAGACGTAGCCTACGCGATTACCTAAAATCGCACAAGCAACCGATTAGAACACTGCATTATTCAAGAAGTTCGATAGGAAATGCGAGTTCGAAATGCAAGCCATGAAAACCATCGAAAACATTCACGAAAACGCATTCAGAAAACAAAGCCAAACCCAATGCAAGCGGCGTGAAAAGCAGAGCAACGGGAGGTCTCTTCCGACTCAGCCGCAGAGTCAATCCTTGAGGCGCAACCCGCTGAATATAGGACTTTGTTTCCGAAGAAGCCATTCCATAACGGGAAATGGATCTTAATTCAACCGTTCCCGTTCGATCGATTCGATCGATCCCGACCTATCAGTCCCGACCGAATCGATAGCAACAGTGTTCCTTTCTCGCGCACCTCGTGGACGGAGTACGGGGCACGATGTAGGGACGGGGCACTACAGTCTCTTTGGCATAGTTGATAGATAACGGAATTCCCAAATATTTGACTGGTAACTCTCCCTTCTCAATATCAAGAAGTAGCGTCTTCTCATCCTTCTGCTGACAATGCTTGTTGAAATATGTCATACTCTTATCCTTGTTCAGCTGCAAACCAGTCAGTGAGCCAAACCGTTCCATGATCCCATTCAGAGCCACAATCTCATGCCGCGAAGGAACCAAAAAGACCAGCAAGTCATCCGCATAGATAAGATGGGATACCTGGGGATGAACCCGCTTGTACAGCGGCGTGATCTGGCCTCTATAGATCGCCACGTCCATGAGCGACGTGAAAAACTCCATGATCAAGGTGAAGAGGTATGGCGATAACGGGTCCCCTTGTCGAAGTCCTCTAGAACTGCCGAAGAAGCCATACGGCTGACCCCTGACAAGGACAGAGAAAGAGGGAGTGGAAATGCAGACCCAGACCCTATCCACCCAAGTACGATCAAATCTTATAGCAAGCATAATATGGCACACGAACTCCCTATTGACAGAGTCATATGCCTTCCGCAGATCCAGCTTGACACACACTTTATCTCCTCCCGGTTTGTTGAAGTCTCGGATCAGCTCATGGCAAGTAGACTGTTATCAGCAATAGACCGCCCTTTCACAAAAGCCGCTTGGTTACTAGACACCAGGCTCTGCATAATCTGCTCCATACGTCTGCACATCAAGTGAGTGATAACTTTATAAATAAAATTGCAACAGGAGGTAGGCCAAAAATCATTAAGAGACGTCGCTCCTTCCTTCTTCGGTATAAGCGTCAGAAATGTATGGTTGAGCTCCTTAAGCAGCTTGCCGTTGTCGAAGAAGTCTCGAACAATCTCCAGCACCTCCTCCTTTATGATATCCCAATGGACTTTATAGAACTGACTCCCAAAACCATATGGGACAGGAGATTTATTCGTGTCCGCATGACGTACAATAGCTTCAGTCTCCTCCATAGTTACTGGTGTCAGAAGTACATTATTGCCCAGAGGGGTAACCAGTCTCTTGCAAACAACCTCCGAAAAGTCAGATAGATAGAAAGTTTGATTGTAGAGCTCAGTATAGTACCTGTCCGTTTCCTCCTGTAGTGCAGTTGCGTTAACCACCTCTTTGTCATCAATCCCATATAGCTTAGATATATGATTACGGTGTTGGCGAGCCCGGATGATATCATAGAAGAACTTGGAGCACTTGTCGCCATCCCGCAGCCAGCTGCACTTGGCTCGTTGAGCCAGCTCGATCTCTTCCAGTGTGCGTAGTGCCCCGACTTCCTTAGACAGGTCCTGCTCCGTCGCTGCAAGGTCGCTATTGAGAATGTCCTCCTGCAAAGCAACATCCGGGAACATGGTAAACCACTCCCAATTTCCCAAAGCACGATCAAGTTGGCAAGCTACTTGTTTGTTTGTGGCTTTATTATGCCAAGACCAGATGTGACCCGTTCTCTCCACAGTCTGCAAACCAGAGTGCAGAAGGCAACTTTGGAAGTCTTGCAGGACTCCGTCTGGGACACGCCGACCTTCCACTTTTTCGCGACTGAAAAGTAGGGCATTAAAGTCCCCCATCAACAGCAACGACACATGGAACTGGCTCTCAGCTACAGCACTAACTTGGAAAATCTCCTTCCATAAAGCTTCCCGCAGCCGCCTGTCGTTGTTGCCATATACCGCTCCCAAGATGAAAGCCATCTCCCCTTTATTAGTGAACGACACGACAATCAGCTGATCTGACAAATGAATTACCTGACCAGCCCAGCTTTTGCTGTCCCAGGTCACCCAGATACGCGCCACCCCACCTACCTCCAAGTTATGCACCTGACACCACTGATATTGGGTCCTACGTTGTAGCAATCTAGAAGACTTAATTTTAGTATCTAGAAGTGCTACAATGGAACAAACTTCCCGTCTTAGTACCTCTCTTATCTCCTTCCATCTCCCAATCGCACACGCACCACAGACATTCCACGCTAAGATAGACATCTAATATCCATGGGGTGACCTATCAACATCTCCAGAGTCGCCATTAGGGAAAATAGCGTGCTCCATCATCTAACCTCCAGCCGACGCGCCTTCCCAAGACGTCTCAAGAGGTGGGCTACACCCGCTGAGATCTCCTCCACTGTCGCAATGGGCCTTCCATCTGGGGTTAGCTACACAAAGATCTAAGGTGCCCGTAATTATAATTCCCGTCGTCTCCTGCCCTCCATCCTCTCTAGGTATCACCACCCGGTGCTTCCTGCTCGTGCTCTCCTTCAGCTGGTTGGTACGGTCTTCTAGCACCTTCGTTCTGCCGCGTCCCCCCGGCCGGCCTACAGACTTGTTTCGTCTGGACTGGAAGACAAAAGTCTATTCGGGGGTGAATCCGCTCACGACCGCAGTAGCGCCCTCTCCCAAGGTCTGGCCATCTCTCTCCATCTCCATTCCGCTCTCGGTCCCCGCCTCAATGCCATGATGGCCTCCAGTATCAGTCAATTATCCATGGGTCTGCACTATCCGGTTCGTCCATTGAGAAAAAGGATTAGCCTGGATTGTCTCAGCCCCCCTGCACTGGGTTGGACCCCTTCCATCATAGATGTGGTCGTCTCCTGCGGATAAGATATCCCACCACCTGCACACAGTCCTCTATCTCCAGGAGTATCATTCTCCCCCTATCCTCCCATCTCCCTGGCCTCCCCAACCGGACACCCTTTCGAGGAATGCCCAAAACATTTACAATGGCAACACACTGGAGGCACAAACTCATACTGCACAGTCTGGCGAAAGACTCCTCCGGAAGGCACCTCGTACTCGACGAAAGGTGACAAGTCAGCACTCGCATCTACTTCGACAAAGATCCGTACGTATCCCATACGGGTTCTATACGCCATTGCATCATCGACCTTGATAGGCTTGCCTATGACACTGGCAATCTTCATCATTATGGAGATACTCCAATGGTTAGCTGGTAAACCCGGTAGTCTGATCCATATTGGGACTGTGAGGAGAACTTCACGCTCATAAGTCGACTCAGGCGTCCATACCTTCATGATAATAAGCCTGCCATCAAAGGTCCACGGTCCTCCCTAGATAATCCGTTCCATGTCCTCCTGTAGGCAGAAACGCACGAGGTAGAAGTCATTTTCTCGTGAGAAAAACTCCATACCGCCCCTCGGTCTCCAAACTCGCGCCGCGTACACACGGATCTGTCCGTAGAACGGTCTCAAGCCTAGCATATATAGAATGATTGAGTTGTGCCAGTAGTCCGCAGTCTCAGCAAGATCTTCCTCCATCAAGGTCATCCGAAGTGTTGTGCCCACCATCTTCGGTTGAACATAAGACATCTGTGCTGTCAAGCTATCCACCCCTCCATTCAACATATCCGCGTAAGATTTCGGAACCCCAGCCTTACGTTGTTCTCCAACGACCTGCTTGCCCTTATCCACCGCCGACCATCGTTGTTGAGGCATTGGTGGTATAGACACGTTGTGCGGCACTTGGCGAGACCGCCCATCCGGCCTCCTAGCCCCCCCCCCCCCCCCGGGCCTGCATCGCTAGTATGTCTCCGTAATACATTTCGATGGTCACCAGCCCAATTATGGTCGCCTCCCGAAGCCCTACCAAGCCGACGAGCTTCGCCATCCCCTTTCAAGTTACGTCTTCTAATCACCGTTGTCCATCCCGCCTCCTCCTCCGAGTTATTCCGTCGATCGCCGCCGCCTACGGTGCCTTCGACCCCGGCTGGAGTCCGACCCAAGCCACCATTGGCCCTAGCCGGCCCGCTTTCGACCATGCCACCCCTAGCCGACCCGCCGCCGGCCGCCCCGCCCCTGACCGCTGCTCCGTCGCGCTCGGCCACACTGGTCCTGGCCTGACGCTCGCCGACGCGCCGCCTAGGCCCTCGCCGCCTCCGCCAGCACCGACCACGCCCGCACCGCCGCCCCCCGCGTCAGTCCTGGATAAACGATGCATATTCCCATCTGCCCTCGCCAAACCACCGCGGGCACCGCCGCCGCCTGGGCCACCACCGCTCGCACCGCCCTCGTCCTGTTCGCCGTCGGCCGCTCCGACCCTGGTCGGCCGACCGACGGGGGCGCCAAGGTCCCAGGCGAAGGAAACCCTAGTTTCCATGGTCGCCCGCTCCCGATAGCATTTTTTTATTTGATATATATATATATATATATATATATATATATATATATATATATATATATATTCGATGGGGTCACTAAAGTGTTCTATGGGGAACGGGTACTTCTTCGTCATACTCTCACTTGTCGAAGATATGGAGAGAGTCCTTTGTGGTGGTCCTTGGATGCTCGATGGACGACTTATCTTGAAGCGATGGGATCCAATGGTCTCCTTGGGACGGGACCTCCTCGATGTCGTCCCTACCTACCTGGATTCTCTCCCCGAAGCTTCCTCCGCAGCTCTGGAACAAGGCAACCATCCCCAAAATAGCCAAGAGTTTTTTTGGTTGCCTCTTCGGATGGATCTTGCAATGGTGAGGAAACAGCGGTTGGCATATGTGTGGGTCTTGGTGGAGCTCATAGCCACTCAAGCCCTTCCAAAGTTGATTCATGTACGCCTTCCAGATGGGAGATGCATCGAGCAGCTATTTGTACGAGTTGCTTCCCCCGACATGCTCGACATGCCATTACTTTGATCATGTGGTGTCTCAGTCAGATTATTACTGGAGAGGTGATTCAGGAAAAACTCTTGGAGGTCCTCATGGAAGAATTTGTATCATCGCACATTATGGAAGTTGAAGTTGTGTTAGGGTCTCCTATGGAGAATGATATCGTTGTTCATCTAGATGATTGTCAAATTTCTCATCGCTCGGACTGTCCAAGCATGTCCTTGGGGCTGGTCAGGTGTGAGCGAGACACAACTATAGCTAAAGGGTTCTCAATTGCAATTCATCGACATGACTTGGCTAACAAAGGCAAGGACCGGCGGGTTAAGGATATAACTGCGGTTGGGTGCCCTATATGCCTGAGGCTCAGGTAGGCTGCTTCAGCAAGGCTATGGGCACCCTCATCCAGGAATCCTCAAGTAGGGATGGGCCAACGGACCACCTCAAGGTTGGACTTGTTCCACCTCTAGGAGTGGGCCAACGCCACAAGCTCGATTTGAAAGTTGGTCTACAGCCTCCTATTTAAGTAATGGGTTAGAGTCAGGCTCTAACTCGGATGATAAGGATGAAGAGGAAGAAGCGGCAAATAATAATTTGCAGTTAGCGGTAGTGAATTTGAGATAAAGAGAAACTTATGCAAGTTGCTGGCTAGGATGATGTATCCTTGAGGTTTCAAAAGAAGAAATGTAGCGTAGGTAGTCCTTCCCTATACGTTCGAGCTAGCCCCCAAACAAATAAAGGGGTCAATAAAGACCAATGTAGATCAATGTTATAAATTTCGTTAGGCGGGTTCGGTGCACCAAAAGGCCGTCTAGCGTCTAGGACGCCTAGGCGGCCGAATTTATTTATTTATTTATTTTACGTTGAAATAGAGATACATATCTTATGTGTATAGAAAAAAACACAAAGTTTTAGCAGCTCTTGTGGCTAGCTAGTATGGGGTTAAAATTGGTGCATTAGGTTGAGGGTTCAATCCCTGGCTTCATTTCTTTATTGTTTTTTTATAACCCTTAAAAAGGGGATGAGAGGAGAGAGAGTGCAGTGCAGCCACCATCTCTCCTCCCTCTCCCTCTCCCTCTCCTCTGCCACCGCCGCCACCAGTAGCAACACTCCTCTCCTCCTCCTCCCTCTCCTCTCATCTTCGTAGCTGTAGCAGTCGTCGCCGCCGCCACCACCACCACCACTAGCACTAGCAGATCAACACCACCACGACCACCACCACCACTAGCAGCACCACCACCACCCGCCGCCGTCACCGCTGCCTCCGCCGTGACCGCTGCCTCCGCCGTCGCTGCTGCCGCCATCACCGCTCAATCCCTGACAGGTAACTGTTGATTTTTTTTTTTTTTGAATTTTCGAACTTAACATGGCCGCCTAAGCCTGCCTAGTGCCCCCTAGCACCTAGGCTGGCCGCCTAGGGGGTTTCCGATGCGGCTGGAGGCCGCCTACCGTCTAGGCCGCAATTTAGAACACTGATGTAGATAAGCTGTGGTGAGGAAGTATGGCGAGTTTGAGCATTGTAAGAGTGTTGATTGTATAGGTCTATTCGGGTGGTTGGTTCTGAATTAGGTCCCGGATTAGGCCCCTACATTTTTCTTGATATTCTATAAAATTACCTTCTTCGATATATATATATATATATATATATATATATATATATATATATATATATCAAGTGGCTAGGATGGGAGGCATCCGCTCGACTTGCCTAGGTTCAAGCCAGGGGGAGTGCATTATTCCTTCCATTTAGCAATTAAATGGTGGGAGTGGAGACATAGGCCTTTGGGCCGGGCAAGGAGCAGCGGGTTACGGGTCAAGCAGGTGAGGGCTTCGGGCCGAATATGGGCCTACGGGCCAAGTGTGGACTTTCAGGCCAAATTTGTATGCCTTAGAGCTAGGTTGTATGGTAGGGTCCGCCGCATATGATCCTTGCCAAGTTGAATGTATAAGCTGGCTTTAGTAGTAATAAAATTATCTCGTTTTATATATATATATATATATATATATATATACACACACACACACACACACTTGAGTTAGGTCACATTAGGTCAAGGTGGGGTCTTTAATAACATTGTATAAGAAGTTCATTGGCTGTGTCTTGAGTGGTAATCAACAAAGTTGACAATATGATGACAAAGGACCCCATTCAAGTCATGGTCGTAGAGAACATAATTCATTCTTGATTGCTGAGAGAGAAGATACTTATTTGACAGGGAGCATCCCTTTAGTACTTGATAAAAAGTTTCCTTTTACGACCACTGGAACAGTTACAAGCTCATGACATCTAATGAACTGTTACGAAAAGAAACTCGTTCCTTGTTAATCCCCAGCCCTAAAGTATTTGCTTATATATTCGGGATGGGGGTTAGTAAGTAAAAAAACAAGCACTTCTTAAGTCAGAATCACATCAGAACACATGAGATTATCAGGAATTGTTAAAGGGAAATTCCTTGTCGGATACCTAGGGCTGCACTTTTCTACTAGTATGAAAACTGGCTCCTTTGTTGAATTGTGAGCTGGACATAGAGCAATGCTCGAAGGGTGGATGAACAAGTTGCATTGCTTCCAGAGAAAGGTTAAATTTGTACAAATTTTATATTTAGTATAGTGTGCGTTGAGTAGTTCTCTATGCCAATGGAAGTGATTAAAACAATAAAAACTTTATATTTTCATTACGAATGTTCCATATACGTTTGAATATACTATATAAACTCAACCCTGTCTAGTTCTTCCATGTGCTTCAGGAATGAGATCCAATTACCTGAGAAATACATGCTTTGGGATGGAAGTGACCGTATTTCCTGGGATATAGAAATTTCATGAACTATTTGTAAGCCTTTTCTAAGTTGTTCTTCTTCTTGCTCGATATCCTCTTCCTGTTTCGTACCATTTCCTCTCCTTCTCCTATTTCTTTATTTATTTATGCCTTTTGTGGATTTCTCTTCTTTCTTCTTTAAGTGCCACATCCAGCTAAATCTCCCAAATCAACTGATTCAACTCAGATTCTACTGAAGCCGAACAAGGTTAGATTTCATGAGTGGTTATCTAAGAGAACCAGAGATCGGAAGATTATATTGTCCTGAGTCAACTATATGTAGTGGGATGGGACTTTCTAGAAGCGAATGGAGATAGCAACTGGATAGTAGAAAGGTTTATTGAGGACAACTAATTCTAGCATACCTAGTTACCACCCTAGGAACTGGGTTCCAAATCCCGCATTTCCCAGACATGACAAGCTCCCTATCCGGAGAACCAAAACGGCGACCCAAACAATCCGAACCTTAAAAGATATTAATGGTAATAGAAAAGACCAAAATGTAAATTAGTTATCAAAATGATGGACAATTATGTCATCATAGGATTCAGTTGAAAAGAGATTTACACACAAAAAATCCTGCTCTTAAGCGAACCACAACCCAAGTAGCGACTGCTTGCCAACCCTTCTCGTACCTCACACGTGCCATGTACCCATTCCGTGTACCTAAGCAAACCTTGTGCTATCGTTTGATCTATTTGCCACTTATTCATCTCAACATTCTCATTAAAACAAAACTATGTAGTTTCCAATAAAAGAAATAAATATAGGAAGCATTTCTCTTTACCTGTAACAAGCATGTTCTCCCGTCAATCAGAAGGCGAGTTCCAGCAGCCTCTTCTTCAGCATATATAACGTGGCTGTTTCCATTCAACTGCAAAAAGTGCCCATCATGATGAATCACACCGTGGTACATTTAACCATGAATAACATGTAGCCAGTTGGACTTATTCAAAATCTAGATGTGCCTTATGCGGCTGGAAACTTTATTCTTAATCATGGATCATGTATATTTAGTAGGAAAAAGTTTTTTATAAAGGGTATAATATCAAAGCCTTGGCTAGGAAAGGTACTTATCCTTTACGAAAACCACCATATTACGAAAGACCTAAACTTTTCCAAGGCTGATAATCACCTTTGACCTATAAGATATTCATCATCATCATCATCCAAGCCCTCTCCCATCAGAATGGGGTCCACTATGGAGCATAAGAAACTCAAAAGATTTGACAACGTTTTTATGACCGGTTGTCGACCTGAAGTCAACCCTCATTGGTGCCAAATTCCTAGTCTATGAGAATGAGAGGATCATGCCATAAAACGTAGACAGCCAGTTAGTGGATAGTAGACCTACCTTCTAGATATGCAATTTAAGCTCGTACAACCAAGGAGCTTCCTCGAAGTTTCCTTAAACTATAAAGAGTCTAGACGAAAAGGTAAGAAGATACATTTGCTATTGAATAGTATAAATTTTCTCATATTTTCTTTCATGGTGAAATTTAGGTGCTTAATTGGGACTAAGTTACTTGCCTCTTTATTGCTAATTTAAGTTGATTAGTAATTTAATTTAGTTCAATATCTACATTCTACAGAAATCTCACCAACAAGGAATAGCACCATCAAATTATGTTTAGCTCGGTAGACATGAAATGGGATCACAAATAACCACAGTGACAACTAAGAGAAAGCTTGCCTGCATCAGAAGACCCCCATCACGTAATGTATGAATTTCTGCTTCAACCTCTGATCCATTCATCCTTAGCCTGTAGCTGCCAGGTCCTCCCCTCATCATATCAATCTATGACAGTTAACAAGCCATTATAGTTAATCGTATTACAAATAGAGTCTAAATTCAACAGAAACATAAGGAGAATTACCGTGTATTTGCTTCCTTCAATATTCAAAGTAACTAGAGAATTCACTAGTGATATATGCTGCAATTAAGCATTCTCAATCATTAGTAGATGCTGAAACAGAAGAGCAAGTGTACAATTTTTGAGTCAAACCTAGAATATGCTCCAGTGGATTATACCTTGGGTGGGATCTGTCCCTTGCCAAGGTAACCAACATAGTCAGAAACCATGGCTGCACTGCTAGTTGAGGCTTTCTGGTAGTAAAGAAATTCCATAAACCAATCATCATAACAAAAGCGATATCTGCTAGAGAAATTATAGGCATTTTTATCCACAAAACCAAATAGCATAGCCTTACATAAAGAGCTCCTCCAACAACTGAAAGGTACCAAGGAGGTCTCTCAGCTCTAACCCGCATAGCTATTCTACTGTCCAGCCAACCTGTGTGGATCTTGTTGTCTCTATATTCTACAGCCTGAAAAGTAGGCATTCAGATTTGCAGTACAGATTAACCGTTGGATTACATTAGCACAAAACACTATATAGCTTACATTTAGGAGATCTATAGTGTAGTCAGCATTTGTACGAATTTCTCCTCGAATTTGGATCTCCTTGAGCCCGAGAACCATATTAGCAATGGCTAAGGCTCTAGACTCTCCAAATGCAAAAACATGGCCTTCAATAAAGATATAAAGTTCAGAAATAAGCAAAAGTATGTAACACTGGAGCAACATATTGTTATATGTATACAGAATCCAGTCTTTTCCAAGAATGCATACCAAATTGAGAATCAGAAAATTCATGTATGCCACCACCAGACTGCATTAACAGTAAAAGAAATATTACATTAATTTGGCGAGGAAAACTGACAAATATAGTCAAAGTTGATGATAAAATATTCTAGCAGTAAACACATTCCCATGATTATACCTGAGGAGACAATCTAGTTACTGTTGGAATATTTAGTATGTTGGATGTCATATTTAGTAGATTGGAATATCCTGTGACATATTGGGTATGCTAGAATATGCCACAGGATATCCACAGTATATTCCTTCATTGTAATAATGATTGTAAGGCTATATAAAGCCAAGAAGACTATCAATAACATATCAAGAAATTACAACAGGGTATCAGGGCCAAAATTCCACAGCCGCCAACAACCGACCCCCTTCCAAACCCTATCCCTAGCCGCCAACAACCGACCCCCTTCCAAACCCTAACCCTAACTGCTAACCCCCCTCTCTCGTCCCGCCCCCGCCCCTATCCCGCGCGGGCGGCCAGAGAACCCTGCGGCCCCGCCACGCGGCAGCTGCTGCTGCTACGGCGGCGGCTGCTGCTACGGCTGTTGCTGCTGCTGCTGCTGCTGCGGTGTTGTTGCACGCGCGCCGGGCGCCTCCCACTCCCAAGGCGCGCACGACTCCTGCGGCTGTTGCCGACACTGAAGCACGCGACGGTACTCGTGTCACTGCTGTTCGACTTGTTCCGAAAGTTGACACTGAAGGCCTAGATCTGATGGAAATATATGTTTGGATCTAGAAGCGTACGACGAGAACAAGCGTGACGTGATTATCGAAGAGGATGATCGATGGAGGCGATCATCAAGAAGCTGGATCATACGGAGGTTGCGACGTTGATGAAGTTGATGAAGATGTCGGCTGGTGAGAGCACAACACGAACGTCGACAAGGCTGGAGCTTCCCTCCATCGATCTGAAGCTAGATGGACCATCTACCTATCTGAGTTGGTCACGGCGGGTAAGGCGAACCCTCGCAGGAAAGAACCTGGAGGGGTTTCTGTCGGACGAGAAGACGGAACCAGACGAGGGCTCGGCGGAACTTGACGAGTAAAAGTCCAGTCATATGGTGATCTACATCTGGCTTCTCAACTCCTTAGTCTAGTCTATTGCCGCCACAGTCGACGGCATTGAGATGGTGAAAGATGTGTGGGAGAAGTTGAGACGGACCTATGATTGTGTGAAAAACAACTTACGGGTCTTCCAGATCAAGGGTGAGATCGACGACACCATACAGGAAGAGAGGGCAGTGTAGGAGTATGCCACAGAGTTGGAGCGTCTGTGGCTATATTACGATCACACCTCAGATCGGACAAGCTACGGGGACCCAAAATGTAAAGAGAGACAGGTATGTCTACAGGAGAGGACGATGAAATTTCTCAAAGGGCTGACTGCAGCATTTGCTCAGAGGACGGCCCTACTTCTCTCCCAACCAAAGATCCTCACTCTTGAGGAGGCTATCTCAACCATGATTCAGGAGGAGACACGCATCAGACTACAGGCGGGGACATGTGGTCCTCTCGAAGCAAAGTCAGCACTGACGGCCACCAGCTCGGACGACAGGGCCTAAGGAAGAGGCCTGTCAGCACAACCGGCAATGCTACAACTGCGGAGAGATGGACCATCATCGGTATGCTTGCACCAAATCACCTAAGGAGGGGGATTCAGGTGGTGGACGGGGACAATTCGGTGGACGAGAACATTTTGGAGGACGTGGCCGTGGTCATGGGGGTCGACGAGACGGTCGAGGAGGCTATCGGGCTAGCAGAAGGAGATGGAGGAGCTGACGGCACCTTTACCGAGGAGGATCAGGTACTGGTGGACATGCTGGAGGTGCTCAAGAGGAAGCAGCGAACGTCCAATGATGGAGACAGGAGAAGCGCAACGGAGGAGGCGTCCACCTCATTTTTTGCTGGAGGCAACACCGCCATGTATGCCCATCCATCAGAAGGTACTGACGACTCACTTGCTCTTGCATCCATTGCTTCCCTTAAATCGTCTGATTGGATTATCGACTCGGGGACATCTCGGCATGTGACGGAAAATACTAGTGAGTTCTTCTCGTACACTCACCTAGCATCAGCAAACAGCATTCAGACAGCTGATGGCACTTTTCAGCTAGTGGTCGGTAAGGGTATTGTTAATTGTACAGGTTCAATAAAATTATCTAATGTTTTATATTCTCCATCCTTTTCAGTCAGCCTCTTGTCCATTAGTTCTATAATCCTTCAACTTAAATCAATTGTTTTTTTTATATCCCTAAGGTGATCTTCCAGGAGAAAGAGACGGGACGAGGACTTGGTACTGGCACTTGGCATAAGGGACTGTGGTACCTGGATCGAGAAGGACTGAACTCGGCACTAATGTCTATGGCAGAGAAGGCTGGTATGGGAGGACTGCAGGTGACGGTCGAAGATACTTTGTTACTCCATCATAGGAGGTTGGGACATTCCTTCTTTGACACTTTAAGTAAATTGTTTTCCGATATTTATGAAAAAGTGTTAAATAAAGAAACTAGTATGTGATGCATGTGAGTTAGGCAAACTTACTAGGAGTTTCTATATTGGTACGGGTCATAGGAGCTCTTCTGTTTTTGAGGTAGTACACTGATGTTTGGGATCCATGTGCTACTAATACTATGAATGGTTATAAGTACTTTGTTTCCTTCCTTGATTGTGCTTCTCGTGTCACCTGGTTGTACTTGATGAAAAATAAGAGTGATGTACCTACTTGTTTTCGAGATTTTCACAAACATGTACAGACTCGGTATGGGGCAATTGTGAAGGTACTGAGGTCTGACAATGGAACGGAGTATACAAACAGAACACTTGCAGAATACTTGTCAGCACACGGGATACAGCATCAGACCACTTGTGCATACACACCCGCACAAAATAGCGTAGCAGAAAAGAAGAACAGACATCTTCTGGAGGTCGCAAGAAGCATGATGATTGGTATGAATGTTCCACAGAGTCTGTGGGGACATGCAGTGTTGACAGCAACTCAACTAATCAACAGAATGCCTTCGAAGGTCCTGGGATGGAAGTTCCCATGTGAAATATTGCAAGAAAATAATAGTGGGATACTCCTACTGAAGGTGTTTGGGTGCGTATGCTTTGTGAAGGACAACAGGTCGTCAGTTGGGACGCTTGATTCTAGAGCAGTCAAGTGCATCTTCGTAGGCTACTCGGCGACTCAGAAGGGGTACGTGTGCTAGAGTCCAGTGGAAAAAGAAGAAGTTTGTAAGTATGGATGTCCACTTCCGGGAGCATGAACCATACTACCGTCAGGAGGAAACTTCAAATCACACGCCTAATACTGCTAGTATGAGACGAGAGGGGGAGAAGGAGAGCTCGGTAGTAACTGATTTAGAAGTTTGGAATGGAGGCACGGTCGAGAAGGAGCAGGAAGGTGAAAAGGAATAGGGGGAGGAGATGAGAGGTGCTAGGCCTACGGCTCAGGGGGAGTTACTTACCTACAGCAGGAGAGAGAAGCAAACTGCAGGACCAGTACCTACAGTGTCAGTGCCAAGTCCCTTATATGCGTCAGTCTCGACTCCTGAGGCACCTATACTACCATCACCCCCTTTAGGTGATATCATTCTCCCTACTACTCCCACACCATTATCAGTACGAAGGACCACTCGCAGCAATACAGAAAATCCTTCGGACATATATGGTTGGGACCTTGCTCAGTTTATTTCTTATGACCATATATTTTCTTCTCATGGAGCATTTATTGTATCTTTGGATAGTATTATTGTACCTAACAATTGGCAGGTTGCCAAGAACGATAAAGTGGAAAGCGGCAATGCTCAAGGAGTTGGGAGCTCTTGAGAAAAATCACTTGGGAGCTGGTGAGGCTGCCAGAAAAGAAAAGCGCAGTCGGATGCAAGTGGGTCTTTCCTGTGAAGCAGAACCCAGATGGACAGGTTGAGCGCTACAAAACTCAACTGGTGGCAAAAGGATACAGTCAGACGTACGGCATCGACTATGACGAGATCTTTGCACCAGTCGCAAAAATGAGTACTGTCAGGACCCTGATTTCTTTGACAGCGAATGGTGGATGTAAGTTACACCAACTGGATGTGAAGAATGCATTTATTCATGGGGATCTGGTGGAGGAGGTATATATGGAGATACCACCAGGATTCGGCACAAACCAGACAGTGGACAAGGTCTGCAGGTTGAAGAAGTTCCTCTATGGACTAAAGCAGTCTTCTCGGACATGGTTTGACAGATTCAGGAGAGCGATGATAGGGATGGAATACCAGCAGATCAATATTGATCATACTGTATTCTTCAGACGGAGTGGAGGCCACATCACCATGCTTGCAGTGTATGTGGACGACATGATTATCACAGGAGATGATGAGCAGGAGATCGCCCGACTCAAAGGAAAGCTTGGCAGGAAATTTGAGGTGAAGAACCTTGATCTTCTTCGCTACTTTCTTGGGATAGAGATCGCTCGAGACGGAGAGGAGGTTGTTCTTTCTCAGAGGAAGTATGTACTGGACCTTACAGAGACAGGGATGTTGGGGTGCAAACCTGTAGCAACGCCAATAGACCAGAGGTTCAAGTTGAAGGCCGAGGCTGGAGACCCAGTTGATCGAGATAGATACCAGAGACTGGTGGACAAATTGATCTATCTGAGCCACACACGACCTGATATCTGCTTTGCAGTGAGTGTGGTAAGCCGCTACATGCACAACCCACGGAAGGGTTATGTGGATGCAGTGTACCAGATTCTGAGGTACTTGAAGGGTGCCCCCGGGAAGGGACTGATATTCAAGAAGAACAATCACACGAGCATTGAAGGCTACTGTGATTCTGACTGGGCTAGCTGTGCCGATGACAAAAGGTCTACCTCGGGATATTGCATATTCGTAGGAGGCAACCTAGTCTCCTAGAGGAGTAAGAAGCAGTCTGTGGTAGCCAGATCGACAGCGGAAGCGGAGTACAGAACTATGGCCCTGGGAGTTGCAGAACTGCTATGGTTGAAGAATATGCTGATAGAACTGAAGCTAGATCAAGGAACCAAGATGAAGTTGTGGTGTGACAACCAATCAGCTATTAGTATCGCCAACAATCCAATACAGCATGACAGGACCAAACACATCGAGATTGATAGGTTTTTTATTAAAGAGAAGCTGGATAGAGGATTGCTGGAGCTTGGCCACGTTCCGACCAGGGATCAGGTAGCAGACGAACTAACCAAGGGACTTCCTTCTGTGAGTTTGATTAGAGGATGTGACAAGATGGGCTTAGTGAATATTTTTCGCCCATCTTGAGGGAGAGTGTTGGAATATTTAGTATGTTGGATGTCATATTTAGTAGATTGGAATATCATGTGACATATTTGGTATGCCAGAATATGCCACAGGATATCCACAGTATATTCCTTCATTGTAATAATGACTGTAAGGCTATATAAAGCCAAGAAGACTATCAATAACATATCAAGAAATTACAACAGTTACTAACTCAATGAACTGAAACATGGGTTTCTATAAAATGCATTCAATGAGGAACATATGAGGATACCAATGAGATGATTGCCAATGTTTTCAACTTTGGAGTTGATAAGAACTGTGTACAGCTGTAGAGGATGGTTTTCTACAAATGTACAATGTGACTGTTACCAAGCAGGCTAACTTGGTCTATGAAGGAAGATCATCAGAGAACTCGAGTAAAGAATGTAATGTATGGATAATGTGAAGTAGAATGGGAGGCTTCATGTGTATTTTAGGAAACTTTATGTGAACTAATTTTGGTCTTTGGCTTCAAAGTTTAGATGCTAATCTGGATGTGAATTTTTACTTCATGTAGAATTTTGGGGAACCATCTGCGTGATATCATCCATCAATATTGAAATATGAATCATCAAGTTTTGAAATTTTGAGCTTAGATATTGACGTTAATTTATAATTTCCTGGAAGGAGAAGGGCCAAGGATACTTCCATGAAACCTAATGGAGATCTGGCAGGTAAGTAGAAAAGTTGGCTTCATTTTTCTAGACACAGTGATACATGGAGTCAAAGGCACTCTTGAAGTGCAAAGGGGACCATACTGGGCAACTATATTTATAATGAATATGATCATACATGGGATTGCACGCAGGAGATACCTTGACGGAGAAGTAAGCCCATACATTAGGTTTGCTTTTGAAACTTAGCTCCTGTAATGGTCAAACCAAATTTAATTAACTCCATAATCATCATAATATAACCTTGCAAGAAATTACACCTATCTACAAAAATCACCTGAACTTTCCCACTTGTAGGCTTGAAACCATCATCTGGATCTTCACTAGTTACCCGCACGGCAACACAATGACCTTTCGGCCTTACTGATTCTGCTATATCAAAATCAAATGCTGTTGCAACAGCTGACGTCTTCTTCCATGCATCATACCCTCCACCATGTTGCATTCCATAAAATCGCCTAATTTCTAAAGGACAACAATGTAGATATAACAGCTTAGAACATATAAATTTTAAAGAGTCAACTGTTGGCAAATCCACATACCAGGTATTTGCCAGAGAGGTATTCCCATCCCCACTGCAACTTGGGCCGCAGGCAAATTTATTTCTGCTATCCACTCAGTGACAGGATGCTCCACCTGAAAAGTTTCAAATCTGAGAACATGAAAAAGAGCTATAAAAAACGAGTATCTACTGATCAAAAGCAAAATTCTAACCTGTAACCTTGGGTTGAGTTCTAGGAAATAGTATTCACCGGTCTCCATGCTATACAAATACTCAACAGTGGCAGCACCAACATAATTCACACACTTGGCAAGCCTTCTTGCTGCCTGCTCAAGTTGTTTCACAGTTTCAAGAGGAGCTACTGTTATTGGACCCTCCTCAATTATCTGTTCAGAATTAAGTAAATTGTTAATAGTTCAGTGAGGAAGTTTCAAACAATATGAAAACAAGAGTTTTAGAATAACCATGGTCCTTACAGAACACATGTAATCAAATGGATCATGCGAAGAAAAGAGAAGTAAAGCACAGGCATAAAGAAATGAAAGGTTCAACGTAGCATGGTTACAGAAGCTTATGGTTGCACTAACAGAATCCACACTGACAAAGTTAAGATTCAGAGAATTTGCAATAATGAAATAGATATAAGTGCCAAAAAACTAAAAAATTGGGAATAACTTGCCTTCTGATGCCGTCTTTGGACACTGCAATCTCGACTGTGAAGAGCAGAAACATTACCATATTGGTCACAGATTAACTGAACTTCCAAATGCCGGCTCTAAAAGAGGACATGAAATTGGAAAGAAAATTAGCTATAAAGGGTAGACAAAAGTAATGTACAGAAATATATTTCTGCATTGTCAAGTTGAAAATCATTGCATTAGATTGGCTTCAACCATGTGACTTAGGAAAAGTCAGTTCATCATAACACACTAAAAGTAGAATTATCCACAATCGTATAATGAAATTCAATGTCAATTTTGGTTGCTTCATTTTAGAAGGTTGTACTTTCCAAATTTATAATGCTAAATGAGAATGCATGAAACCTCCAAAATAATCAGAAATTAGGAACTGTCATTTTTAATTGATGGCCTTGACAAATTCAGACAAGTTAGAATAAAGGAGAAAGGACTAACCTGTGATGCAACCTTCATTATAAATATTGGAGAACCAGGAACTTCCCCTTGCACTTGCTTGAACAGTGCTCTCACTTCATCATCATTATGAACCTACAAGTTAATCAAGACGAATTGGTAATGAGTTTGACTTCAGCTTTTCTAATCCCAACATAAATTAATTGTTCTACAACAAAAATGGGCTTTGAATCTTGAGTTCAATGAAAAGAATAACATGTGAAGGAAGAAATCACCCCTCAAGACAAAATGGAGTATGTAGGCAAAAAAGCAAGATAAGATTATCCAGATAATCAACATTGTTCAAAATCGGTTTGGTCAATAATATCCAAAAACCGACCTTATTACTGGAGAGGAGGAGATATACTATTTTAACTATGCAAAAGTTTCAGAAGAATACACTATAAACTAATTTTGTAAACAATAAACTTTTTTATATTCCACATTCTAATATGGTAACCTGTGTAGTAGATTATAACAAAAGGAAATAAATTATCAACTATTGAGAACACAATTTTCTTCATCACATTTCTTCCCAATAATAGAAAAAGTAAATTGTGAATGGTCAAACACAAACCTTTCTAATCCCTTTGCCACCACCACCCCAAGATGCCTTTATCATGGCAGGGTAACCCACCACCTGACAACTAGCCACTGCCTCTTCTGTAGTATGAACACAAGCCTCCCGATAGATATCCTCTGGAAGAGAATCCAAACAACTATCTGGTGGAATTCTCACCTAGAATACCATTTCATATAAAAGAAGGAAGTATGAGAAAAGTGCTTAGTATAACAAGAAAAACCAATGTTGTAGAAGGCTTACATGTGATCCGCTCCATGGAAGGGTTGGTACTCCTGCTGCTTGAGCAATAAGGGAAGAACCGATTTTATCACCTAGTGCTGCCATTGATGCAGCTGGAGGGCCAAGAAATATAATACCCTTTGCATTCAGTGCATCTGGAAGTTCAGGATTCTCCGAGGCATGGCCCCAACCAGGCCAAACAGCAGAAACCCTTGTTATCTCTGCCATCTATAATTTTACATACAGAAAATAATGTTGAAGTTAACTGCAATTTCAAATGAACAATCTGACAAACCACAAAGTTTTCTAGAGCTAACCTCAACAATAAGTTGAACGTTAGCATAGTTGTTATTATTGGTTCCGCCAGGAACTTCCACAAATTGATCTGCAATTCTGATGTGTTCTGCATTGATTCTCAAGTCTTCTGGAGTAGCCATAGCTACTAAGAGTATTGCTTTCTCCGTTCCGAAGGTTTCATAAGCCCATGTTCTGATGCTTCGCATGAATTTAACTGCTGCCATTCCATTGTTAGCAACCAATATGCTGTGTATAGGTGTCTTCCCACCAAGAGCCGTGCAAAAGTCTTCGATTTTTGAAGATGTAGCTGCATTTCTTACTTGGACTGTTCCATTTGCAGACCCGTTGATCCTCGAAGCTTCTGCCATGATATCCACGGGCCTCAGAGAATGCTGCATGAATACAAGAGTAATCAGTAATGTCAATCTAATTGAATGATGGCATGACTAGAAATATGAAACAGTGTTCCTACTAAGCATGCAATAATTCCTATTGTGACCAGTTAAATACCCAAGCATCAATAGGACCTCTCCGTCATCGGTATATGGGCTAAGTACTACTTTCTTTTTACTCTCACTCTATGATGCAAGGACATGGAAAAATGATGTCCTCTGTATCCATATCGTGTATGTATCTATGTCCGTATCGGCTACCCAGTTGACTACATATCGTATCTATCTGAAAATGTCTGTATCCCGTATTTGTATCAAGTCCTAATCTGTATCCATGTCCATATTCGTGCAACATAGCTCTCACTTCACCTCAAAAATGAAATATATCTTAGGAATAAATATCTGCTATTAAAAAACAGATCAACGAAGCAAGAATGAAACCTGGTTTTGACAAATAATCAATTGAAAATGTATTGCAAGTTTAAGGGGCCAGGAAAAATGTTACTTGGTTAAGAGGATTAAATTCAGATATCCTGAGCATTCACTATAACTCGATGAAGATAGTCTAAAAACTACTTCTGAAAGTAGTTAAAATTCTGAAAAAGCGCACAAACTAGAATGGAAGGTTCCAAAGGAAAGCCAGCAAGATCCCTCTACTACAAGAATGTACAAAAAAGAAAGATGATGTGCAGGCATATAAAACCCAGTCAAATGAACAACCTGTCCTGAAACACAAAAAACATAATTTTATTTTATGATTATTTTGTATATGTTGGAGTTTGGCCTTTTTATTGGAAAGTTTAGTCCCACATCGGCTAGGCCAAAGGAGTTGTAACTCTATATAATAGCTATGCTTGTTTAGAGATGCACATGTGGTGTGGAGATGCACATGGGTGTGCCATGTGGAAGTATTTTTCTAATGAAAAAAAGGCTAAATCAACAATGAAAGCATTCATGTTTTTTGCTCTTGGGAATTAATTTCCAATGGAGCTAAGCCCCATACGGGCTTAGCGACTCGGACTCGGACACGGACTCGGGCTAATGGGCTCATAAGGCGTAATGTAGCGTTTTGTTGGCGCACTTTACACTTAGCACGTCAACATCGTCGCTACGCGCATAGTGCGCTTAAGTTGCACTCGTTGCGCGAGCCACTTGCGCTGCCAATTGGCGTGGCCAAGTGGCGGGCCCAGTAGCGCGGCCAAGTAGCGCGCCCAGTTGTGCGGCCCAGAGGCGCGGCCCAGTGGCGCGCCAGTGGGCGCTGCCTGTTGGCGCTACATGTTGGCGCGCGGTTGACGCAGGTTGCGCTTAGTGCGCAAGTGGCGTTGTGCGCGCAGTGTGCAAGGTGCGCGCGATGCGCACGTTGCGCAGGTGGCGCACGTTGCGCAGGTGGCACGCATTGTGCGCCAGTTGGCTTAGATCGTGTATGTGCACGATTTGAGCAGTTACAGCACTTTCAGGAGCGGTTTTTACTACGTCCCGAACGTTATACTAACTAGACAGTTACAGCGCAGATCTATATAAGGTTCTCTCTTCTATCTCTCTCAGAATACACAGAATATACAGAAGTTTACAAGTGTTTTTTAACACAGTTCCACAAAGTTCGAAAGAGCAGAGAAGAGCAGTATCTGCGCCACTTAGTGTCACATGAGTTCGCTACCATATGAGGAGTCCGAAGAGCGGAGTGTTCCAAAGTTCTCCGTCGAACTTGCTGGTTCCTGGAAGCTGTTCGTATGGGGCGAATTAAGCTTTGAGCAACGGTGATCATTCACCCCAGCAATCTTCCATCTATCGTCTGTCATCCAAGTTGCTGCTACCTATAGCAATTCGCTTAGTATCTTCTTTTTAGAAGTACTACTGTCGTTTGCTACTGTTACGAAATCTTTTTAGATTTTCGTAACTCAGAATCCTCCAAGGATCTCTGTTGCGCACATTCTTTGAAGTGTTGCATTGAAACATTGTTTTTACAATTGTTTCATTTTCACAGTTTTCCATCGAAAATTGTGCCCCAACAATAACAATCTCAAAGCTTAATTGCTACGATGGAAAACTTCCGTGCTTTGCAAGTCAATCCTGACTTCTCTAAGTTAGAACAATTTGATGGTGAGCACTATCAAATCTGGAAAAGAAATGTTTTCCTCAATATTCAGTTGTTTGATGTTGATCACACGTGTTGTTTGAGGAGGAACCTACTGTTCCAGAAACTGGATCTGCAGCCGCAATCTCTGCGGCTACTAAGAACCAGGCCAAGTGGGGAAGGGACAATAGCATTTGTAGGCTTATGATCCTAAATGCTATGGAAATGCTATGGAAGATTCCCTTGCCGAATCTTATTCAAAGAAGACTGTTGCCAAAGACATTTGGGAGTCTCTGGAGAAACTGTACGAGGATGATAACAATTGTAGCAAGATATTTCTTGTTGAGAAATATCACTAGTGGTTCTTTGAGGACGAGAAACCAATGCTGTCGCATGTGAAGGAGTTCCTGAAACTGCGACAGAAGTTGGAAGACGAGGCGATTCCCCTCCCCGACAAGTTTGTTGTTGGAGGGATCGTTTCGAAGCTCCCTGCTGGATGGAGCAAGTTCTATGCAAACATGCATAGAAAGAAGTTGGAGTTCGGTCTGAAAGATCTCCTACAAGAAGTCTATGTTGAGGACCAGATGCGGGCTCAATTGAAGGTGGACGCACTGTCCAAGCAATTAGCTAACGTCAATCTGGTTCATACCAGGAAACCAAGGAAAAAGCATACGGGTTCCCACAGCAAGAAGAAGGATCCTAACAATCTGAACGTAAAGGGGACTTCCTTCAAGCAAAAGAAGGCAAAGTCTCAGATGCCTTGTTTCAAGTGTGGCAAGAAGGGCCACTTCAAGAAAGAATGCAAAGCAAAGACCAAGCAATCAGAGCAAGGATAGCCTAACAAGGTATCTATGATCACTGACATTGTTGCTATGATTGCGCAGGTCGATGCGGTGAGGGCTGACTCTGACTGGTGGTTAGACACTGGAGCCACCTGCCATGTCTGCTCCAGCAAGGAGTGGTTCACCACCTATACACCAACTTCTGAAGTGGTTATGGTGGCGAACCAGGCACAAGCTGAAGTGCTCGGGATCGGGACGGTAGTTTTGAAGCTGACTTCGGGGAAGTCTTTGACGCTTCCAGGGGTGAAGTATGTAGCTGCTATCGCAAAGAACCTGTTCTCGGGAGGCCTACTCTGCAATGCAGGCCTCAAGATGGACATCAATGCTGGCCAGATGGTGATGTCTATTAAGGAAACATATTTTGGGAAAGCTTTTTGTACCGAAGGAATGTTCAAAATTCAGCTTGTAAATCAGTCCAATGTAATTAATGCAATCACTCCTTCTGCTTATACTTTTGAGTTGTGGCATAATAGGCTAGGACATGTTCATTGTAAACGAATAAACAGAATGTCTAGTCTAGGACTTATCTCTAAATGTGGGGGTAAGGTAGAGAAATGTGAAGTTTGTGCTCAAACGACGATCACAAGGAAACCCTTTCCTCGGATTAATCGAAGTACAGATCTTCTGGAGTTGGTACACTCTGATATCTGTGACTTCAAACAATTCTCTACAAAGGCCGAGATGAAGTATTTCATAACCTTCATCGATGACTTCTCAAAGTATGCGTTCGTCTACTTGCTGAAGGCTAAAGACGAAGCATTCGAGAAGTTCAAGGAGTTCAGGGCTGAAGCTGAGCGGCAGACTGGACAACAACTCAAAAGAATAAGAAGTGATCGAGGTGGAGAGTACAGGTCTCATGAATTCGCATCGTTCTGCAAAGAACATGGAATTGTCAATGAGATTATGGCTCCGTACTCTCCTCAATCAAACGGAGTAGCAGAAAGGAAGAACAGAACGTTAACAGAAATGATTAACTCAATGTTGTTGACTGCAGGTCTTCCAAAGTGCTACTGGGGAGAAGCTGCATTTACGGCCACTTTTATTCTAAATAGAGTGCCTCATGCAACTTCAGACATTACTCCGCATGAACTCTGGTTCAAGGTCAGACCTAACTTGAATGTCATTCGAGTGTGGGGTGTCTGACATATGTCAAGCTTCCAGATCTGAAGATTCAGAAGCTTGGGACAAGGACTACAAAGACGATCTTCTTGGGGTATGCCGAGAAGAGTGATGCTCGGAGATTTTTTGAAATTGAGTCAAATCATATCATTGAATCTCGCGACGCAGAATATTTTGAAGACAAATTTGCAAAGCATAAAAATATTGTTCTTACGGATATTCTGGAGAACAATAAGAGTGCGCAAGAAACTGAAGTTTTCAATGAAGTAGTCCAAGAAGATGTTGAAACAACGGTTGGACCAGAACTAGCTGAGCCGTCAGCTAAGCGTGTGAGGAGGCCGAAGGACTTCGGAAATGACTTTGTCACATATCATGTAGAAGCAAATCCGCTTACCTATGATGAGGCGATGAAGACCAGAGACGCGATTTTCTGGAAGGAGACGATTGAGAATGAAATTGATTCCATCACCTCAAATAACACTTGGGTGTTGGTTGATCTTCCTGAAGGAGCTAAACCCATCGGATGCAAATGGATCTTCAAGAAGAAGATGAAAGCAGACAGAACTATTGACAAGTTCAAGGCTAGGTTGGTAGCCAAGGGGTTTTCTCAGAAGCAGGAGATCGACTACTTTGACACGTATGCTCCAGGAGCCCGGATGACCACCATCAGAATGTTGATTGCTCTCGCAGCGATACATAAGATGGTGATACATCAGATGGATGTGAAAACAGCTTTCCTAAATGACGAGCTGACCGAAGAGATTTACATGCAACAGGCAGAGGGATTTGTCGTCAAGGGTCTTGAAGACAAAGTCTGCAAGTTGGTAAAATCTTTGTACGGTCTTAAACAGGCTTCCAATATGTGGCATGAGAAATTTGACAAGGTTATAAGGTCAAATGGATACACGGTCAGCGAGACGGACAAGTGTGTTTACACAAAGTTCACTGATGGAAGAGGTGTGATCGTTTGTCTATACGTGGACGACATGTTGATCCTAGGTACGGATATGGGCTGTGTCACGGAGACAAAGAAGTTCATCTCGAGCAAGTTCAGTATGAAGGACTTAGGGGAAGCTGATATGATCTTAGGGATCAAGATCATTCGGACAGACACTGGACTAGTGCTGTCACAGTCTCATTATATTGAGAAGATGATCACACGCTACGGGTATCAGGATCTTCCAGGGATCGATACGCCTTACAGGTATAATCTGAAGCTGAAGCCTAATTCAAGGGAAAGTGTCAGACAACTGGAGTACGCAAGCGTAATCGGGAGTTTGATGTATGCTACTACTGCCACAAGGCCTGACATAGCTTTCGTCGTAGGAATGCTGAGTCGTTTCACGAGCAACCCAGGCATTGAGCACTGGAAAGCTGTAAGACGGGTTATGAGATATCTCAAGAAGACTCAGACATATGCACTGCACTACAGCGGAGATCCACCGGTAGTGGAAGACTTCAGTGATGCCAGCTGGTGCTCAGAGGTGGAGAGCGAGAGGTCCACAGGTGGATTCATTTTCACAATGGGTGGAGCTGCTATATAGTGGAAGTCGAAGAAGCAGACTATGCTCTCGCGGTCATCCATAGAATCTGAGTTCTTTGCACTTGATACCGCAGCGGAGGAAGCAGAATGGCTTCGGGAGCTCATGTATAATCTTCCAGTGGTTGGGGCGCAAATACCGGCAATACCAATATACTGCGACAACTAGGCGACTGCGACGGTGGCATCAAATGACCTCTTTAACGAAAAGAAGAGGACTGTGCGGTTGAAGTACAGGGCAGTACACGATCTCATCAAGAGAGGTGTTATTGCAGTGATTAATGTTCGGAGTCGGGAGAACCTGGCAGATCCGTTCACAAGGGCCTCAAGCGCCAGCTGGCCGATGACACAGCATGTAAAATAGGCTTGAAGGCATTCTAATATTATATTATTGCAATCCTACCATAAAATTTTATGCTATTAGTTCAAAGAGAAATCTACTAGGCATCTAGCTTTTGGTTCAAGGGAGGACCATTAATCGGAAGAATATCAGGAACGGTGGGTACATGTCCTATTGGGCATGGAGAGGTTACGAACCTAAAACCACTGTTGTCTACTGTTGTTTTCTGCGAAAAATAGATCCTATGGGTAGGTTGGTTTAAACGCCTTAATGAGTTCTCAGACAGTGTGAATGTCTGGTGTACTTTACAGGAAGCACGGTAGCGCAGCACTACAAGGAGTGAAACTCCATGCTATTGTGGGGTGACTCCACCATGAGGTTCCTGAAAGGGATAATTCCTCGGCTTTGCGAGCTAAGTCACAGCGGCGTAGCACCGCAAATGGGCAGATAGCCTAATAATGTATGTTGAAATAAAGAGGGGTGTAGTTAGCACTACAAAGGGGAGGAGTTCCACATGTTACAGTGGCACGATACCACGATGAGGTACCCGGTTAGGGATAAAGCCTCGGCCTTGCAAGCCATATCGTTGCGGCGTAACACTGCAAGGGAGCCTAAGGCTTCATGCTGGGTACTATGGCACTACAAAAAAACAGTGACCTCATGCTACAGTAGTATGACACTACGATGAGGTTTCCGGTAGGGATAATGCCTCGGCTTTAGGCTATGTCATAGCGGCGTAGCACCATAAGGGAAGCGCAAAGCGCTTCATGCCATGTCTCTTTAACAAAGAACTTACCTATAGTGTATGGACAGAGATAGCAGGCCGTCTCTTGAGAGTAAACTTGTAGACGCCCAAAATTATACACGGAAATCAGGCTGGCACAGGGCCTTTAATGTGTAGCCAGAAGCACATGTAACTACATTATGTGAGTGGGAAGAATTTCAGCTATGGTGCAAAATTCAAGACTTAATCCATTCTTGTATTATAGTTTGTTATTTGACCCATGCGAAAAGATTCAAGTCGTCAGCGACATCTCTCTTAATGCATGATGGACAGTTACTGTGGGGAACACTCAAATCCATATATAGAGATATGTGGGGAATTGTTGGAGTTTGGCCTTTTTATTAGAAAGTTTAGTCCTACATCGGCTAGGTCAAAGGAGTTGTATCTCTATATAATAGCTATGCTTGTTTAGAGATGCATATGTGGTTTGGAGGTGCACATGGGTGTGCCATGTGGAAGTATTTTTCTAATAGAAAAAAGGCTAAATCAACAATGAAAGCATTTATGCTTTTTGCTCTTGGGAATTAATTTTCAATGGAGCTAAGCCACGTAGGGGCTTAGCGACTCGTACACAGACTCGGGCTCATGGGCTCATGAGACGTAATATGGCGTTTTGTTGCCGCACTTTGTACTTAGCACATCAGCATCGTCGCTAGGCGTATAGTGCGCTTAAGTTACGCTCGTTGTGCGAGCTACTTGAGCTGGCAATTGGCGCGGCCAAGTGATGCATCCAGTTGCACGGCCAAGTGGCGCGCTCGGTTGCACGGCCAAGTGGCACGCCCAGTTGCGCGGCCCAAAGGCACGCCCAGTTGCGCGGCCCAGTGGCGCGCCAGTGGGCGCTGCCTGTTGGCGCGCAGTTGGCGCAGATTGCTCAGAGTGCGCAAGTGGCGCTGTGCGCACAGTGTGCAAGGTGCGCAGGGTGCGCGCGATGCGTACGTTGCGCGGGTGGCGCACGTTGCGCAGGTGGCGCACGCTGTGTGCCAGTTGGCTTAGATCGTGTCTGTGCACGATTTGAACAGTTGCAGCACTTTCAGGAGTGATTTTTATCACGTCCCGAACGTTCTGCTAACTGGACAGTTACAGCGCGGGCCTATATAAGGTTCTCTCTTCTCTCTCTCTCAGAATACACAGAATATACAGAAGTTTACAAGTATTTTTAACACAGTTCCACAAAGTTCGAAAGAGCAGAGAAAAGCAATATCTGTGCCACTTAGTGTCACAGGAGTTCGCTGCCATCCAAGGAGTGAGAAGAGCGGAGTGTTCCAAAGTTCTTCGTCGAACTTGCTGGTTTCTGGAAGCTGTTCGTGTGGGACGAATTAAGCTTGGAGCAACGGTGATCATTCACCCCAGCAATCTTCCATCTATTGCTTGTCATCCAAGTTGCTGCTGACTATAGCAATTCGCTTAGTATCTTCTTTTTAGAAGTACTACTGTCGTTTGCTACTGTTACGAGATCTTTTTAGATTTTCGTAACTCAGAATCCTCCAAGGATCTATGTTGCGCACCTTCTTTGAAGTGTTACGTTGAAACGTTGTTTTTACAATTGTTTCATTTTCTCAGTTTTTCATCGAAAATTGTACCCCGGCAATAACAGTATAAGGGTACCAGGTTTATACCTAATTAGACTTTGGGTACTGGGTTTGTCTGCTCTAGACTTTGGGTACTATAACTTTTTTAGTGACAGATTTTAGTGACGAAATTTCGATTTCAATGACGAAATGAGTTTTTTTAATGACGAATGTTGGTCACTAAAAAGTTCGAGTATCCAAAATCTAAAACAGACAAATCCAGTACCCAAAAGCTAATTAGGTCCTAAACCTGGTACCCTTATACAAAATAATCCTTTATTTTACACCAAAAAAGCATTCTACCCCTAAATTCATCTTAGACAGTCCGTTGGTCCGCAATTAAACCAAACTTAATTTTGTTTGCCTAAAAACATGTATAACTAATAATCACAGTCAAACGAAAAAAAATTAATTTTCCTTCCTCCAATGCAACTCAACCTAATCAGGGGGGTCAATGCAAACCTCCCAGGAACAATCTCTCCTAGTCCAGAAACACAGCTGACGACGGACGGATGGATTTCTATTTGCAATACTTAATTTTCCTTCATCAAACGCAACAGACGGAATTGAATTCTGCACTCGGAACCTAATAATAATAATAATAATACACAAGTTGGAAGTAGAAGAGACTTACAGGGAATAGGAAGGGATTGGAGGATGACCCAGATCAGAACTCCTCTCCCTGTGCTGTGAGGAATTAAGGATGGAATTCCTGAGCGAGAGGGGGAGGAGGAGAGAAGGGGATAGAAATAAGGAATAATAGTGAAGGGGAGGGGGGGAGAGAACTTAATTAAATGGGATGGGGAAGGCCACGTGATCTGTACCTGCCCACTGCCTTCCCTTCCCTTCCCTTCCCTTCCTCAAATATTTGAAGGAGACAGGAACGTAATGGGGACAAAGAGCGGTAGTTGTGAGTAGAAGTAGCTAGCTCCCAACTACCACCATTCAAATCACATTCAATCTCACATAACAAAGAAAGAAAACATGAACTAACTACCTACACAATGATTCGTTACTCTCTCTATCCACATTCTGAGTTTTTTGGGGGAGCGTCTCGTGTTGACTATGGCCAATATTGGTGACCCAACCCACCCCCTCTTATTTCTAATAGGAACTGTTTGGTAGGCGGTAGGTGACTAGGTGTGCAGTTCAGCATTTAGATGGTACTGTAATTTGTGGGACAAATGTAAAATCTCTTACCTTATTTATTTATTGAGTTTTCTTAACATGTGTACACATGTTAAAGATATTATAAACTAGAGAGATAGCAACAAGAAAAAATGAAGAAAAAAGTTGTGTATATCATTCATCAAATATGGCCTTTATATAGGCTTATATTGCCATGCCAAGGGACAAACGTTTCATAGGTTATGAAACCAAAGGACATATGTTACATATGTTATGAACCTAAAAGCCATAGATTATAGAAACCAATGGACATCCATTTACAACGCTCCCCCTTGGATGTCCATATGTATGGAATATGCCTCGTTAAAGCCTTGTCAAGAAAAAAAATCCAATGGGATAAAAACTTGAACGAAGGAAAAAGAGTACATATCCATATAAAATGAGTAAGCGTGATAAACTGTCTCATTAAAACCTTGCCAAGAAAAATTCAATGGGATAAAAACTTGGTCGAAGAAAAAAGAGTACAGTTTGAAAATAAATGATCACGCTCCCCCTGATGCTGGCAAGAGATCCTTTAGCTGATGCATCCCAATACTCTGAATCATCTTTCTTCAGGAATATAAGTCTTCAGGAATCTAACTGGGTGCGACTTACACTGCCTCGTTAAAAACCTTTCGAAGAAAAAACCCAGTGGAAAAAAATATCAACGAAGGAAAAGAGTACAATGCGCAAAGACATGCTTTAAGATGTCTCTATTAGCATCTTCAGGATGCTTGCATCTACAGGATGCTCCCCCTCAAAAAATATTACATTATTGTTCTTACATCAATTCAAAATAAAAAATCAACCCCCAATACATTTTAAATATTACATATCACCCCAATACTTTATTTGTCTATACATTTATACTCGTAACCTTATGAAGAGGTTGCAGGCTTTATTTGTGATTCTTGAAAGCTCGCAACTCCCTCTGATATGCCGAACTGTTGAAAACATAGCCATGCACATTCCCTATTCGCTTTGATAAAATTGCCGCAATGATTTGATATATTCTCTCTACCTGCAACGTTATTTATAAAACATACCTTGTTTGTGGTATCCTCTTAATGGAGTATCCGACAAATATCATTCATCTGCATATCTCATTATATCAAAATATTCATCAAGAATAATTTATGTGCCTAATATTATTCTAAAATATTGTGCTGAGTAAATGACAATAAAGAATTTTATATTCTTTAAAGATGGTACTTCATGACCTAGAACATGTTCTTTTGATTTTAAAAGATCCTATTGATCTGACCATTATAGGTATATCATTCATATTAAATCTCTGCAGGAGATTTATCTCTACAGGAGATTTATAGTAGATCTCTTCTAGAGATTCATCTTTTCATAAGATTACATGAGATCTCTTTTGGATATTTATTTTTATCTCTTCTGGAGATTCCGATCTCTACGGGAGATTCCAATCTCTTCTGGAGATTCCAATCTCTTCGGGAGATTCCAATCTCTACTGAACATTCCAATCTCTTCGGGAGATATTTTAAATATTTTCAGGAGATACTGTCATATTTTCTATCTCTTCAGAAGATTTTCTCCTCAGGAGGCACTATTCAGGAGGCACTTTTAATCTCTTAATGAGATCTTCTCTTCAGAAGGTGACCATTTTGATGAATCCGTTTAGGGATTTCTCCATAAATCCAATGAGCCTGTCACATTCTTCTGGATGGTTTAATCCATATGTAGATTCTTCGGGGATAACATGATAATATTAAATCCTTCAAGGATTTACCTGAGAATTTTAAATCCATGACCTTCAATAATATATCTTATCATCTAGGTTATCATGATCGAAGAATATATTTATTCATATTATATGCATGATCATTTCATGAATCCTTGAGCTCTTATATATTTGGATCTCTATTTGTTACAGATACCCATTCAAAACCTACTGGGTTTATTCGCTTTGGGTTTTGTACTGTAGGATCGAACACTCCACATCTTGCGAGAGATATTACATCTATTCATTAGATTATTCGTGGTTTTAGTGTTATCCTTTAATTTTATCACTCTTTTTATTCTCATTCGATAATGTCATCTATGACAATTTTTCTTGATTCCAAATTTCTCTTAACTATGTATAAAACATAGATTTTATGGCTACCAGCATCTCTTTCTCAGTCTCTCTGGAATTTGAGGTATATCCTCTTCCGGAGCGATATACTTTGAGAAATTTGATCTTTGGTTCATGACATCTTCCGGATCGTCATGAACTTTCTCTTCAGGAGATGCTACTTCAGGAGCGGCTTCTTTAAGAGCATTATGGTGTGTTATATTATTCGGCCTCTTCTTCTGGAGAGTTAAATATTTAGAACCTTTAGGTCTTACGCATTCTTACAAAAGAACTTATTCATTTGCTGTCTTTATTTGGTTCTTTTGGTACTCTATTAGAAAATAAATTTATAGATGGTATAGCTATTTATGCAGCATAATAAAATATAAGCAAGCAAATGATAATTTCTCCTAATTTAGTTAAGATTAGATAAATTAGAAATATGCCATGACACGTTCTTCTGGAATGATGCGTTAGAACGTTCTTCGAGAACGATGATGCAATACGTTCTTCTAGAACGATGCTTTACGACGTTCTTCTGAAACGATAATTCACGACGTTCTTCTAAAACGATAATTTATCTTCTTCACATCTTCCCCTAACGGCGGAATTATGTCTTATTAACGTGACAGATCATAGAAATATTCTATCACAAAAATATCTCATGTCTAGAAGATTTAATAATCTAAGAAGATAAACATAATAATTATAAAACATAGATGTCAATTTTACAGTTTCAGATAATACCAACATAAGCCATCTAAAAGAGATGCAATTCAAGACTATGCTACTAGTTATTCATATACAATCTTCAGAATTTATGGTTTTAAAAAAAAACTTATCCTTGTGATCAAAGATGTATGCTACAATTTGGTAAGTAATGATCACACGAATTAGTTATAATAATTTTATTATCATTGTCCAAAAATGTCTTAGTCGAAATATCTTGTTCGACCATGTCACAGATTTATAGGACCAATCGGCTTCTGGCTCATAATGGACCGTAGGATTGAGCTTCTGGCTCAACATAGTATATATGTGACTTGACCACCCTAATGTGAGTAACGCGTATCCATAGTGAATAGCTGGATAATATCTCTAGGACAACTTCTGGTTCTCTAGGACGAACTTTGGATAATATCTCTAGGACAACTTTTGGTTCTCTAGGATGAACTTCTGGTTCTCTAGGGCGAACTTCTGGTTCACTAAACTAGTGGTTTACGTAAAAAGTTATTTCACTTACCCAACGTTTTAATACGAGACCCATTTTTACTCCCAAAAAGTCTTATGGAATAATGAGATTATAAAACAATTTGTATATGTGGGTGGGTCTATTGGGTAAAATCAAGTGGGCTCTGTCGGAGCCTTCAATAATATGACCATGTCTAGCTATCATGGATACTATTTTGACACTAGTATTCTTGTTAAAAGAAAAGATTTCATTCTTAATGATGGTGTTGGGACGCAGCACTATCAGTCATGCATAATATGTCTCTATCTAATTTTTCCATTGAATCCAGTTTTTAGATACGACAATGTCTTATCAAAAGTTGCAAATAAAGATATTATTAATCAATAGTAATCTAAACATAGACTTCAGGTCTATGATAGTTGGTAGGATAATAATGCATCCGTAGTAACCCTACGGATAGAACAACCGTATATCACCAACTTTAAAATTTCTAATTTAAGAGGTTTACAACTTTAAAATCCCACTATGAAATATCAACATCCATGTACTAGATTTCATCTCTTACAGCATTATAATTGTCATCATGGAACTAGTCATCTATAGCTTGGTGATGCGTTCATATTATGTATCATTCCAATCTCTTAAGGATATATTTAAGCATATAAGCAACATTTTGCAATATCTTGGTGTGAAGTAATCATAAGCTTGAATAATACGAAGCATATTAAAGCTAAACTGATAGCATATCAAAACCCCATGAGTATATTGTGAGTCTCATTTAGGCATTCCACAAATATCCTTCGGAACTTGTGATAATGAAATAGTGGATAACAATAGTTCACCTTCAGAAGCTTGTGTTTCTATGTCCAATAAAATCAATAATAAAAATTGTTGGTGTTTTTGCCTTTGGACTAGAAAAGATAGTCCCACATCGGCTACACCAAATGGTGAGTATCTCAATATAATGCATTGCTTGTGTTGAGGTGTGCACATGAGGTGTAGTGGGGCACAAGTTTGTGCCATGTGGAAGTATTTCTCTAGAAGGAAAAAGGATTAAATCCAACAAGGATGAAAGTTAATTTTTGTTGTGCGGACTCGGACTCGGACACGGACTCCAGGATGTCTCGTGCATGCACGGGAGTGTTCAGGGGGTAGGCGTGGACTAGCACACTTCTATGCTGATTGTGGGATGATCTAAAATATCAAACTCTATTTTTGAGTATTGGTATTTTAGTCCCACATCGGATAGGAGAAGAGGTGAAGTCTCAACTCCACTCTATAAATAGAGCCCCTTGGCCTCCTTTGAAAGATGCACCAAGAAGAGAGAAAAGGGAGTCTGTAAAGTCCAGGAAGCCCGTTCAAGTCTCAAATATTGACTTACGAGCGTTCCAGAAGTTCTCCTGAACTTGCTGGTTCCTGGGAGCTTATCCGTACTGCGGGTATAGCTTTGAGTGCCGGTGTTCTACACCCCAGCGAGATCCGTTCTTCTTCTTCCTCCCTCTTTCTGTTGCCTTCGAGAATCTGAGACTCAACTGTTGTTGATCATCTCTTGTTGCCTTCGAGAATACCGTCGCTTCTCTTTAGAAGTTATACGGTTCTGTTGCCTTCGAGAAACATTACGAAATAATCTTTTTAGATTCTCGTAATACAACATCACCTTCTTTAGGGTGTTGTTGCCAGAAACATTGTCTTTACAATTGTTTTTGAACTCGTATTTTTTCCATCGATTGTTCGTCAAGGGAATAACAATCTCAAAGCTATACGATTCGATGGAAAACACTCGTGCTTCGCTTGTCGATACCGGCTTTAACAAGTTGGAGAAATTCGACGGTGAACACTTCCAGATCTGGAAGCGAAAGGTGACTCTAAACCTTCAACTCGTGGATGTTGATCACGTGTTGGATGAGGAAGAACCAATCGTTCCAGCAACAGGATCTGCTGCTGTTCTAGCCGCTGCTACGAGCAAGCAGACGAAGTGGAAAAAGGATAACAGCATATGCAGGCTGCTGATCTTGAATTCCATGGAAGACTCTCTGGCCGAGTCCTACACAAAGAAGACTT
The DNA here is from genome assembly GCA_029216955.1 of Iris pallida. NCBI lineage: Eukaryota > Viridiplantae > Streptophyta > Magnoliopsida > Asparagales > Iridaceae > Iris > Iris pallida. Next base: position 2,580,360 of record JANAVB010007596.1, read on the forward strand.
CTGCCAAAGAGATCTGGGAGTCCGTGGGGAAGCTGTATGACGACGACGAGGCCCGGTCGAAGATGTTCATGGTTGAAAAATACCACAAATGGGTCTTTGAAGACGAGAAGACCATGCTGCCCCAAGTGAAAGAGTTCCTGAAGCTGCGCCAGAAACTGGAGGACGATAGCATGCCCCTCGTTGACAAGTTCGTCGTTGGAGGGATCGTGGCAAAACTTCCTCCAGGATGGAGCAACATCTATGCAAGGATGCATAGAAAGAAGATGGAGATTAGCCTGAATAATCTCCTCAGCGAGATTCATGTTGAGGACGAGATGCGCTCTCAACAGAAGTTGGACGCCCTATCCAAGCAACTAGCAACGGCGAATCTGGTTCAAGCCACCAGAGAGAACAAAGGGAAGCAGGCGGCTTCTCACCACAAGAAGAAGGACTTCTCGAATCTGAAAGTGAAGGGTCCAGGATTCAAGCAACAGAAGTCCAAGTCCCATGTGACTTGCTTCAACTGTGGCAAGAAGGGTCACTATAAAAGTGAATGCAAGTCCAAGCCCAAAGAGCAAGGTGAGCCTAACAAGGTTTCTTTGGTTACTAATCAGGTTGCCATGATAGCACAGGTTGCAACTGTGGGGGCAGACTTGGACTGGTGGATAGACACTGGCGCGACATATCATGTCTGTTCAGACAAGGACTGGTTCGTCTCCTATGAGCCTACTTCCGAGAAAGTCATGATGGCGAACCAGGCACAAGCTGAAGTACTGGGGATCGGGACGGTGGAGCTGAAGCTTACATCGGGGAACATTCTGACGCTTCAAGGTGTGAAGCATGTTCCTGCAATCGCTAAGAACCTGATCTCTGGGAGCCTGCTCTGCAACGCAGGCTTGAGGATGGACATCAATGCTGGCCAAATGGTGATGTCCAAGAAGGGTACTTTCTTCGGAAAAGCTTTCCAGACTGAAGGAATGTACAAAATTCAGCTTGTTGTAACCCAGCATAATAATGTTAATGCTATCACTAGTTTGAATTACTCTCTTGAATTGTGGCATAATAGACTAGGACATGTTCATTGTAAGCGAATAAACAAAATGTCTAGTCTAGGACTTATCTCCAAGTGTGGGGGTAAGGTAGAGAAATGTGAGATATGTGCTCAGACGAAGATCACTAGGAAACCCTTTCACAGGGTCAATCGAAGCACAGATCTTCTGGAGTTGGTTCACTCAGATATCTGTGACTTCAAACAATTCTCTACAAAGGCCGGGATGAAGTATTTCATTACTTTCATAGACGACTTCTCCAAGTATGCCTTCGTCTATTTACTCAAATCTAAAGACGAAGCATTCGAGAAGTTCAAGGAGTTCAGGGCCGAGGCTGAACGACAAACTGGACAACAACTCAAGAGGCTGAGGAGTGATCGAGGTGGGGAATATAGGTCTCACGAATTCTCATCATTCTGCAAAGAACATGGAATCATCAACGAGACGACGGCTCCGTATTCTCCACAATCCAACGGAGTAGCAGAAAGGAAGAACAGAACGTTGACAGAGATGATGAACTCTATGCTGTTGACTGCGGGTCTCCCAAAGTGCTATTGGGGAGAAGCTGCATTAACGGCCACTTTCATTCTGAACAGAGTGCCATATGCAACTTCCGACATAACTCCTCATGAACTCTGGTTCAAAGTCAGACCCAACCTGAATGTCATTCGAGTGTGGGGGTGCCTGGCTTATGTGAAGCTCCCGGATCTAAAGATTCAGAAGCTGGGGACAAGGACTACTAAGGCGATCTTCCTGGGGTATGCCGAGAAGAGTGATGCTCGGAGATTCCTTGATATCGAGTCAAATCATATCATCGAATCTCGCGATGCTGAATATTTTGAAAAAAAGTTTGCAAGGCACAAGAACATTGTTCTCGCGGACATTCCGGAGAATAATGAGGGTGCGAAGCAGACAGAGGTCTTTATCAAACCAGTAGTCCAAGATGGAGCTGTTGTCGAGGAGACACCAGCTGAACCAGAACTCGCTGAGCCGTCAACTAAGCGAGCAAGGAGGCCGAAAGACTTCGGAGATGACTTCGTCACCTATCATGTGGAAGCAGATCCGCTTACCTATGATGAGGCGATGAAGACCAGAGATGCTGTATTCTGGAAGGAGGCGATAGACAACGAGATTGACTCAATCACCTCCAATAATACATGGGTATTGATCGACCTACCAGAAGGAGCAAGACCCATCGGATGCAAATGGATCTTCAAGAAGAAGATGAAAGCAGATGGAACCATTGACAAGTTCAAGGCCAGGCTAGTGGCCAAGGGGTTTGCTCAGAAGCAGGGGATCGACTACTTTGACACTTATGCTTCAGTAGCTCGGATGACAACTATCAGATTGTTAATTGCTTTAGCAGCAATACACAAGCTGGTGATACATCAGATGGATGTGAAAACGGCATTCCTTAATGGCGAGCTGACCGAAGAGATCTACATACAACAACCAGAAGGTTTTGTCGTCAGAGGTCTGGAAGACAAAGTCTGCAAGTTGATGAAGTCTCTGTATGGTTTGAAGTAAGCTCCCAAAATGTGGCATGAGAAGTTTGACAAGGTGATAAGGTCAAATGGCTACAGGATCAGTGAAACAGACAAGTGTGTCTATACGAAGTTTGCTGACGGAAGAGGAGTAATCGTTTGTCTATACGTGGACGACATGCTAATCCTAGGTACGGATTTAAGCTACGTCACAGAGACAAAGAAATTCCTCTCGACCAAGTTCAGTATGAAGGACTTGGGGGATGCCGACGTAATCTTGGGGCTCAAGATCATCCGAACAGGCACTGGAATAGCGCTGTCACAGTCTCATTACATTGAGAAGATGCTCACTCGCTACGGGTATCAAGATCTTCCTATTATTGATACACCGTACAGGAGTGATCTGAAACTGGAGCCAAATTCGAAGGAGAGCGTCAGGCAGTTGGAGTACGCTAGCGTCATCGGAAGTTTGATGTACGCTACTACTGCCACAAGGCCTGACATAGCCTTTGCAGTGGGAATGCTGAGTCGATTTACGAGCAATCCAGGCGTAAAGCATTGGAAAGCTGTGAAGCGTGTTATGAGATATCTCAAGAAAACTCAGACATATGCACTATACTACAGCGGAGATCCGTCAGTAGTGGAAGGCTTCAGTGATGCTAGCTGGTGTTCAGAGGTGGAGAGCGAATATTCCACAGGTGGATATATGTTCGCCATGGGTGGAGCTGCTATATCGTGGAAGTCGAAGAAGCAGACTATGTTATCTCGCTCCTCCATGGAATCTGAATTCTTTGCATTAGACGCTGCTGCAGATGAAGCAGAGTGGCTTCGTGAGCTCATGTATGACCTTCCAATGGTTGGGGCTCAGATATCGGCAATTCCGATATACTGTGACAACCAGGCGGCAGCAGCGGTGGCATCAAATGAACTCTTCAACGGGAAGAAGAGGACTGTGCGGTTGAAGTACAGAGCAGTGAACGATCTCATCAAAAGGGGCGTCATTGCAGTGATCGATGTTCGGAGTCAGGAAAACCTGGCGGATCCGTTCACGAAGGGTCTCAAGCGTCAGCTGGTCGAGGACACAGCAAGGAAGATAGGCTTGAAGACTTTCTGATATTGTGTCATTGTAATCCTACCATAAAATTTTATGTTATTGGTTCAAAGAGAAATCTACTAGACATTTAATTTTTGGTTCAAAGGAGGATCATTGACTAGAATAATATCAGTTAACAGTGGGTACTTGTTCTGCGGAACATGGAAGGGTTACGGACCCATAACCACTGTTGTCTACTATGTATTTTCTGCGGAAAATTGATCCTGTGGGAGGTTGGCTTAAACGCCTTAATGAGTTCTCAGGCAGAGTGAATGCCTGGTGTGCTTTACAGGAAGAACGGTAGAGCAGCACTACAAGGAGTGAAACTCCATGCTACAGTGGGGTGACTCCACCATGAGGTTCCCAGGTAGGGATAATGCCTCGGCTTTGTAAGCTAAGTCACAGCGGAGTAGCACCACAAATAGGCAGGTAGCCTAATGCTGTATGATAATCGTAATAAAGAGAGGTAGACAGCACTACAAAGAGGACGATGTCCTTATGTTACAGTGGCATGACACCACGAAGAGGTACCAGGTAGGGTAAAGCCTCGGCTTCGTAAGCCATGTCATAGCGGCGTAACACCGCACGGAAGCGCAAGGCTTCATGCTGGGTAGTTTGGCACTACAAAGGGGCTTGTGACCTCATGCTACAGTAGTATGACACTACGATGAGGTACCCAGGTGGGATAAAGCCTCGGCTTTGTCAGCCATGTCATAGCGGCGTAGCACCGCAAAGAAGCACAATGCTTCATGCCAATGACTCTTTATAAAGAACTCACCTATAGTGTATGGAAAGAGATATCAGGCCGTCTCTTGAGGGTAAGCTTGTAGACGCCCAAAATTATACACTGAAACCAGGCTGGCACAAGGCCTTCAATGTGCAGCCAGAAGCACAGTTGATGTCATTATATGAGTAGGAAGAATTGCAGTTATGGTGCAGAATTCAAGGCTTAGTCCATTCTTGTATCATGCTGTTATTTAACCTATGCGGGAAGATTCAAGTCGTAGCGACATCTCTCCTAATGCATGATGGACAATCACTGTGGGGAACGCTCAACCCATATATTGAGATATGTGGGGGATTGTTGGTGTTTTTGCCTTTGGACTAGAAAAGATAGTCCCACATCGGCTACACCAAATGGTGAGTATCTCAATATAATGCATTGCTTGTGTTGAGGTGTGCACATGAGGTGTAGTGGGGCACAAGTTTGTGCCATGTGGAAGTATTTCTCTAGAAGGAAAAAGGATTAAATCCAACAAGGATGAAAGTTAATTTTTGTTGTGCAGACTCGGACTCGGACACGGACTCCAGGATGTCTCGTGCATGCACGGGAGTGTTCAGGGGGTAGGCGTGGACTAGCACACTTCTATGCTGATTGTGGGATGATCTAAAATATCAAACTCTATTTTTGAGTATTGGTATTTTAGTCCCACATCGGATAGGAGAAGAGGTGAAGTCTCAACTCCACTCTATAAATAGAGCCCCTTGGCCTCCTTTGAAAGATGCACCAAGAAGAGAGAAAAAGGGAGTCTGTAAAGTCCAGGAAGCCCGTTCAAGTCTCAAATATTGACTTACGAGCGTTCCAGAAGTTCTCCTGAACTTGCTGGTTCCTGGGAGCTTATCCGTACTGCGGGTATAGCTTTGAGCGCCGGTGTTCTACACCCCAGCGAGATCCGTTCTTCTTCTTCCTCCCTCTTTCTGTTGCCTTCGAGAATCTGAGACTCAACTGTTGTTGATCATCTCTTGTTGCCTTCGAGAATACCGTCGCTTCTCTTTAGAAGTTATACGGTTCTGTTGCCTTCGAGAAACATTACGAAATAATCTTTTTAGATTCTCGTAATACAACATCACCTTCTTTAGGGTGTTGTTGCCAGAAACATTGTCTTTACAATTGTTTCTGAACTCGTGTTTTTTCCATCGATTGTTCGTCAAGGGAATAACAAAAATAGGGATGCTCATAGCTCATTGAAATTTATTCTAAACATAGAACTCCAGATCTATGATAGCTTATAATACCAACATTAAATTTATGGCCTTTCGGGTGCCAGCAACCTGCTATAATAAGTAAAATTAATTCGCAGACGACTGATTTTCTTCGGGTATACAGCACAACACCTGTCATGTATGCATCCATTTGGGGATGGTAAAAGCTTAATAAAACAATTATAGACAAAATTATCGATGCAGTCTGCCATCTATAGATATGTCGCCAGTATTGCCATTAGATCAATATAATATAATAACAGCACCCATAATCTTACTCATGAAAATCACGGTGTATTATATCTTCAAATCTTGGACATGAAACATTCTAGGTTTCTAGACTGCATGGAAAAAGGTTGCATAGACACCGACACAAACTCGGATACAAACACAATTGAAATTAGCACAGAAAAATATTTTCCACACATAGTCTGTTTTGTTGTATAGCAGAGGAAAAGTTTTGCAACAAAAAAAATTGCAACCAAAAAAATATTTTCCCTCTATCTAATGATGAAGTCCTCAATCAAATTAGCAACAATAAAATTTATCTCAATAAGTAACAATCTGGAGGTTAGCACCTCCCCATGCCGATTAATTATAAGTCTCGTGATTGCTTAGCAAGTTTACTTGTAAGAGTCTTGTGTTCGTGGCTACATGACTTCTCATGATTTCTCAAAATAATCTAACACCGAACAATACACGTCCTTTCTCACATAAAAATTGTGCATCTCAAGGACCCTATATTACATATAAAAGGTCTGGGACTGAATAATCTCATGCAAAGTCTAGAAGAACAATCACATGTAAATTCTAGAAGAACAATCACAATCTACCTCATGTACCATCATGATAAACAAAATAAGTCCCAAGGAACCGAGGCTCAACATATAAATATAGGAACAAACATAATAAGCCAACAAAATTATAGTGACCGATGATTAAGAAGCAATCTAGGAACACTTACAAAAATATGTGGTGTATGTGTCTCATGGTGTTAGCATATATTTAATGCCGAAACTACAAAATGCAACAGAAGACCAAATAATTTTAAATAATTTTTGACGTCTGTCATTTATGGTTAAGAATCATGCATACTAATGAGTGGACAGTCCAAAAGTAATAAGTAATAAAATATGAAGTGAGCATCTCCAAAAAAAAATTTGTGGACAACCATTGATGCTTAAGGTAACAATTTTAAGAATCATTTCATTTATTACTTTGGAAATGAAATATCTATAAATTAATAACTAAGAGTGAAACGTAAAATACTCCAAGATAATTTCTATACCAATATAAGAGTGGAATTCTCATGATACCAACAAGATGGATATTGAAAACTACAGATCTAGAAAATTAAAATAAGATATTCAACTTTGAAACCTTCTCGTAAGTCTTTATAACAAAAAATGTACGAACATAATAAGATGTGCCCGAACATAATAAGATGAGGCACAAAATGAGGTTCCAAGCAAACAGTCTAGATTATAAAGCACTATGAGAGTTTCTCTTAAATAATTATATATAATTAAGATCAAGAAAAAGTAACAAAGAACTGAATCATTAAACTAACTAGCCACAAATCTCAATCTTCCTACACAAAATTTTATTGGGTTGCTCTATGAATTTAGATCAAAAGAAAAACAGACATTCATGAAGAAATTTCTAGGGTTAAGATGTGACAAATATCAACCAATGAACATAGCAAAAGAAAACAAGTGGGTTTATTTGAGATTCATATATGGTAAGCTCTGGCACTAAATATTAAACTAACTATAATAAAAGATATAGGAATCCAGGATCACCATATAGAATTCAAAATCATATGTGACGCTGTAGGTTATATTTGGAATTCAGATCATAACACATACTCCTTATCAAAGGAAAAAAAAAAAATCTATGAACCTGTTTGGATTTTTCGCTCTTTGATCTTTTTCGGTTGGTGGCCTGATTTTGAAGTTGGTATGGACTCCCCTTTTCTTGTCGTTGGAGCAACGGCCGACGACGTTCTCGGTTAGAGCGTAGTGCTGATAACGTGTTATAAACTAGAGAGATAGTAACAAGAGAAAATGGAGAAGAAAGTTGTGTATATCATTCATCAAATATGGCATTTATATAGGCTTACATTGCCATGCCAAGGGACAAACGTTTCATAGGTTATGAAACCAAAGGGCATATGTTACATATGTTACGAACCTAAAAGCCATATGTTATAGAAACCAATGGACATCTGTCAGCCTCTGATTTTCAATTTTGACTTAATTAGTGTTAATTAATTTCTAATGACATATTTAGTCTTAAAATAATTTATTATGATTTTTAGGATTTTTTTCTAGAATTTTTAAATGATTTTTAAATGAGTTTTAAATACTAAAATACCATTTTGCAATTAATTAAAATATTTTAATATCATTTTGTAATATTTAGAAT
>JANAVB010007596.1:2590874-2642706 GCA_029216955.1 Iris pallida
AATTGTTGGAACACAATGTACAGTTGATTTATTTATTGAATAATTACGACTTGCAACTTTTTGTGTTATTTTGAGTTATGGCCGTATTGAACCTCACCCCACACTAGTGTAAAGACCCTAGAAAGTTAGTTATAGTATTGTGTCACCCCACATTGGTCTCCTATGCTAAAGTCCCCATTTGGCTAGGTGTCCAATCAGAAAGTCGTATTGCACCACTAGTGTCGTAGTGTTTAATTTAGTATAAAAACTAAGTTTATGTATTTATTTCCACAGTGACGAGTCACCAGGTATCTATAGTATTTTATCGCAGCTTGCTTTGCTAGAGGCAAGTACTTTCTACAAACTTTACATACTGTTACAACAATGAACTACAAATCCAACCATGTTAAATGCTGATCCTTGGGGTAGCAAGTTAAATCTTCACATGTTGTATTTTCAGTTACTACCATGCTTAGAACAGTCTTTATGTATCTCTCACATGATTAGAATCTGGGTTATGGGGAAACTGTTAGTAGCATACGTGATCATGCCCCCTTATTCGTACGTACGTACCGAACAAGGTTGACATTTTATGTATACCTTGTCGTAGGTGCACCAGCTGTATTTGTACGTATGTACATCTATCGCTTGTTTTACTTGTACGGAAGTACATTTTATATACTTGTGCCAGAGTACATTTTACACCTATTGACGATCACATACCTGCTACAGTTTTAAATATTTTATATACATCTGTCTCTATGACATATGTGTCCTTGCCATGATAGATTATGTGATGCCATGTTTCCAGTTTATTCCTCTTATGTTCATTTCCATGTTTTATATGCTAGTTTGTTAGAATCAACACTTACTCCCGTCCTGACAGAATAACGTTGTAGGTATTCTTACTGAGGAGGAGTTGCTCTGCGACTCATATTATGGAGATACTGCCGAGGACCAGGCTTTGCCTTACGAGGATGTACCTGCGGGGAAACTCGTCTAGTTTGCGTAGTTGCTTGGGATATTTAGTGTAGTCATATATTAGACTACGTATTTTGTAACTGGACATGTATCCAGTTTTATATTTCAGACTTGTACCTGGACTTATTACTATATGAGACGACTTTTGTGTTTGGAGCATTTATGACTTCACTTATAGAACTGTTAGCACATTTAGTCTTATCTTGTTATCTTTAGAATAGCTTACTACGTTTTATCTCAAGCGTAGGCTGGACATGACTCGGTCCGGCCCAACAATTTGGGTAGCGGGTCGTGACATGTTTTTAGTGGTGGCCTATGCAGGTCGAAGACTAAAATGTTTGGTTACGTTATTGTACCAAGCATGCCTGCAATTAGAAACTTAAGGTAATTAGACAACATTTGGAATAACGCTTAGAACACCTAGAGGAATACTAGGATTGTAACATAGGAAATACATCACATGCTTGCTATTATAATTAGATTTTCCTGTCTATGATTGTTTACTTTAAAGAGTCCTTATAAAGTTCTTTTTATTGTAATTAGATGGTGCTCACTCGTTCATCCCAGTATGTCACACCTGAGAATGGCACACTCCCATCCAGTCAGCTGGGCAGTTGATTGATACACCCCCACCTACCATACTCCCCCACTCCACAAATCCACAAACCCAGATGCCTCCACCACCTTCCACATCACAGTCCCAGCAGGACCCGATACTTCCACCATCCCCTATTACTATACCTACCCAGGCTTTCGTCACACTCGACGGGAACCAACTGCTCACTCTGATCCAGGGGTTCCTAATGACCCATCAGGAGCAGACCACCCTACTCCGCCAGAGCATGGAGCATTCTGAGGAACGTACCATGGTCCCACCACCTGTAGAGCCACGATAGAGAGCGGGGACGATCAAGGACTTCATGGGTCTGAACCCCAAGGAGTTCTCAGGAACTGAGGGCATAGTAGTAGCAGATGACTGGCTAGACTCGGTAGAGAGGAAACTCCTTGGAGTTAGGATGCCGGGTGACCTCCAGGTCGAGGCAGCAGGATTTTTGCTGATAGACTTGGCAGGAGTTTGGTTCCGGAATAAGCCGTTATTTGCGAGAGGGAGGGCCACTTGGGATCAGTTCAAGACCCAGTTCAAGAAGAAATTCTTCTCGACCACCGCTAGAGTAGCCATGGGACTATGATTCCAGAATATCCAGCAAGGAAACCGTTTTGTTGATGAGTATGCGGTAGAGTTTAGTCGCCTGAGCCGTTTTGCTCCTAGTGTGGTTACAGACCTAGAGAAGATGACCCATAGCTTTTGCAATGGTCTAGTTCCAGACATTGGCATTCTTATAGTGGCGAACGGTACGACTGACTACTACCAGAGCCTAGAGTTGGCCCGGAGCATTGAGGAGCGTCTTCTGTCTTGCAAGAGGCCGGCTTCTGTACACATTGAGGGACCCTCCAAGCGTCAGGCTTTCCAGCAGAGAGCACCGACGCCGCACCAGCAGACATACCGTCCCCCTACACCACATCATCCGATCCCGCCAGTTAGAGCCCCGGGACCCCGACAGCAGCAGAAGGGAGCTATATGTTCTTTCTGCGGAAGTCCAGGGCATGACTACTCCATCTAGAGAAAGTGGTTGAAGCGGTGCTTAGTTTGTGGGTCTACCACCCATATGATTCGGGAATGCCCAGTAGCCAAGGGACCTAGAGGGCCGCTTCCGACTCAGCAGCAGAGGTTTAGGCAACATCTGCAGCAGCAGAAGGGACCCCAGGGAAAGGCTTATAGTCTAGCCCTCGAGCCGGAGCCGGAGCAGGTGTCGGAGCCAGATTACTTAGCTGACGTCATCATATGTCATATTTATTTGCATACTTTTCTAGCTCTATGCTTGTTTGATTCTGGTGCATCTCATTGCTTCCTGTCATTAGAGTTTATGCATGAACACCACTTAGTAGCTACACCTACTGCGGAGATTAGTAGAGTAATGACGGGAGGAGGACCAGTGCCTATTAGAGCTATCTATAGATGCTCTATTTTATAGCCGGGAGAGAGTTCAGGGGACGGTTCTTTGTGATGCCACTCCCTGGTTATGATAACATATTAGGGATGGACTGGCTTAGCTATGCCCATGCATCTATAGACTGTCATGAGGGTAGTATTCTGTTCAGTCCCCCAGGCACAGCACCATTCAGTGTCAGGAGAACATGACCGGAGATCAGCCTAGAGCCGAACAGTTGTGCGACAGTTGGGGACGTAGCACCGCCACACCCTATCATTAGGGAGTTTATGGATGTATTTCCAGAGGATCTTCCAGGACTTCCGTCTGACAGAGATGTGGAGTTCACTATAGATTTAGTACCGGGTTCATCACCAGTATCCCGGGCTTGCTATAGAGTGAACCCCAAAGAGGTCGTAGAGATGAAAGAGCAGATTGATGACCTGTTGAAAAAGGGTTTCATTCGATCTAGTGCTTCTCCATGGGGAGCGCCAGTGCTCTTTGTGCCTAAGAAGGATGGTACAGTTCGGTTGTATATTGACTACCGGGCCTTGAGTGCCATCACCATTAAGAACAAATATCCTCTGTCCAGGATAGATGATTTGTTCGACCAGTTGAGTGGGGCGAAGGTGTTTTCCAGGATAGACTTGAGATCCGGGTACCACCAGGTGAAGGTCAGGGCGGCAGACATCCAGAAGACGGCGTTCAACAAGAAGTACGGGCAGTACGAGTTTCTGGTGATGCCATTTGGTCTCACAAATGTGCCAGCTGTCTTTATGAATAAGACATTTCACCAGTATCTGGATAAGTTCGTCGTAGTGTTCATGGATGACATCCTGATATACTCGAAGACGCCAGAGGAGCATGCAGAGCACTTGCGGACAGTTTTTGGGATTCTGAGGCAGGAGAGATTGTTTGCAAAATTGTCGAAGTGCGAGTTCTTTTTAGACCGAGTGGAGTTTCTCGGCCATGTAGTTACTGGAGAGGGAATCTCGGTGGATCCCAGGAAGATTGCTACAGTTGAGACATGGAAGGTTCCGACGTCAGTTTCAGAGATCAGGAGCTTTCTGGGTTTAGCCGACTATTATAGGAAGTTCGTCCAGGACTTTGCTAGTATAGCTGAACCCATGACGAAGCTGATGCGGAAGGACGCAGAGTACATCTGGTCAGAGGACTGCCAGGCAGCGTTCGAGGAGCTGAAGAGGAGGCTGACGATCGCTCCAGTTCTGACATTACCTTCAGGTTCTGGAGGTTTCACCATATACAGCGATGCTTCAGGAAAGGGGCTAGGATGTGTCCTACAGCAGCATGGGAAAGTGATTGCTTATGCATCTAGGTAATTGCGGACCCATGAGCGGAACTATCCTACCTATGACCTAGAGTTAGCTGCGGTGATCTTTGCACTCAAGTTATGAAAACATTACTTATACGGAGAGCGTGTGGAAATCTTTACTGACCACAATAGCTTGAAGTATGTGTTCACGTAGAAAGAGCTGAACATGAGGCAAAGACGATGGTTGGAGTTGATGAAGGACTTCGACATCGATTTACAGTATCACCCCGGAAAGGCAAATGTGGTGGCGGATGCGTTGAGCAGACATCCGATGGCATATTATCTGATGTTAGATCGGCATTTGTGGGAAGATCTAGAGAAGCTCGGTATCAAGATAGTTCGGCCAGGATCAGTGATACAGATGATGGCGCTTGACATTCAGTCAGGTTTGATGGAGAAGATCAGGGAGGCACAGTCTACAGATGCGAGCCTTCGCAGACTTCGGGCCCAGGCTTTAGTTGGATTGCTGGATGACTTCATGGTAGCAGAGGATGGATCCTTGAGGCATGGCAGCCGATTGTGCGTGCCGAAGGAAGAGCTGGTAGAGGCAGTCTTGCAGGAGGCACACCGATTGAGATATTCTATTCACCATGGTGCTAACAAGATGTACCGTGACTTGCGGGAACATCTTTGGTGGTACGGGATGAAGAAAGATGTATCGCATTTTATTTCGAGATGCCTAGTTTGCCAGCAGGTCAAGGCGGAGTGCCAGAGGCCAGCTGGTCTGTTGCAGCCGTTACCCATTCCCGAGTGGAAGTGAGAACACATCATGATGGACTTTGTCTCAGGACTTCCTCGTTCCCAATGAGGGAAGGATGCCATTTGGGTCATCGTGGACAGGCTGACGAAGTGTGCGTACTTTATACCCTTCAAGGTGGAGCTTTCCACCGAGAAGTTGGCAGAGCTATACATGCAGCAGATAGTTTGCCTGCACGGAGTACCTGTGAGCATCGTGTCCGACAGAGACAGCAGATTCACGTCCCACTATTGGAGGAGCTTGCAGGAGGAGTTGGGCAGTCGGCTCAAATTCAGTACGGCATACCACCCGCAGACAGATGGACAGTCCGAGAGGACGATACAGATGCTGGAGGACATGTTGAGGACCTGTATACTGGACTTTGGAGGATCATGGGAGAGCCATCTGCACTTGGTAGAGTTTTTATACAACAACAGCTACCAAGCCAGTATCGGTATGTCTCCTTTCGAGGCACTATATGGACGACGATGCCGCATACCGCTCTTTTGGAATGATGTCGGGGACAGAGTTATGCTTGGGCCAGAGATGATTACGGATACAGCAGAGAAGGTCGGGATGATCAGAGATAGGCTCAGAGTAGCTCAGGACAGGCAGAAATACTGGGCTGATGTTAGTCGCAGACCGATGGAGTTTACAGACGGTGATATGGTGCTAGTGAAGATATCACCTACTAGAGGGACGATCCGGTTCGGACGAGGAGGGAAGCTGAGCCCTAGATACATCGGGCCGTTCGAGATACTTGGTAGGATCGGAGAGGTAGCTTACAAGGTTGCACTTCCACCCAACCTAGCAGGAGTTCACGATGTCTTTCACGTATCCCAGCTGAGGAGATATATTCCGGACCCCAGTCATGTGCTAGATCATTCAGAGTTGGAGATCGGACCGAGCCTTACAGTTTCTGAGCAGCCAGTGGAGATATTAGACAGGAGGGAGAAAAGGCTGAGGAACAAGGTTATACCCTTAGTACGAGTAGCTTGGAGCCGTCACTCTCCGGGTGAATCTACTTGGGAGAGGAAGTCGGACATGAGGGAGAGATACCCTTACTTGTTCGATCCAACCGCTGCGAGGGAACCATCCGTTCCCGTTTGATACCTTAGAGGTTAGTTTCGATCGTAGCCTTAGTCATTTGTTGCATTGCTTGCTATGTTAGAGAATTGTAGGGTCTTCAATCCTTGTGAATTTCGAGGACAAAATTTTTCAAGGAGGGAAGACTTGTCAGCCCCTGATTTTTAATTTTGACTTAATTAGTGTTAATTAATTTCTAATGACATATTTAGTCTTAAAATAATTTATTATGATTTTTAGAAATTTTTCCAGAATTTTTAAATGATTTTTAAATGAGTTTTAAATACTAAAATACCATTTTGCAATTAATTAAAATGTTTTAATATTATTTTGTAATATTTAGAATTGTTTTTATATCATTATGTAATTTATTAATTTGTTAATATAACAGTTTGCAAATTGTAAATTGTTATATTTCAGTTATGCAAATTATTATTTGCATTTACCTACTAGAAGGACCTGTTTGTAAATCCTAAAATCCTAGGGACCCTAATGCAAATCCTAACCCTACCTACCCCCGACGACCGCCTGCTCCCCGACGACCGACCCCCTTTTCTCCACCATTTTCGGCCGCCCAACCGACCTTCGACCGACCTAGACCCCTATAAAAGAACCCCCACACTCTCTCCGACCCAACCACCACCACCCCGACCCATCTCCGACGACCACCGCCCATTTCTTCCCCATTTAAAACTCACCGCAACCCTAACTCCGACGAACCCCGCCGCCGCCTCCATAGCGACCTTCATCACCAACCACCACCGTCGACGAGTTCGCCGTGACAAGGCGAGTCTAGCGCCACCACTCCGCCGCGACCACGTCGTCTCAGCCGCCGTCCAGCACCCTCGAACCCCCCCAGCTCATCGGATACGTAAGTAGCAGTGTGCAACCGTGTCGTACGTGTCTCGTACACACGTATGTGGTTCGCCCGGACACGAGGATCCTAACCCAGTGCTCGGACACACGAGACTAGACTCGTGCGTGTCGTGCTAGCCTAAGACACGTAGACTCTTGTGTCCTTAACTGTCAGGACACAGGATTATTTTATCGGGTTTTAATATATCAACCTAAAACCTAAATATAACTAAACTAAACCCTGACCCTAACACAAAGTGCGGGCTGACCCCCTGGCCAGCCCGATTGAGCCCTAGAACTCGACCCTGTGGGCCGAGTTCGAACCCCCCTGCTGTTCTGTTTCATTTCTTTTTCTTTTTGTTTTATTTTATGTTATTATATATATATATATATATATATATATATATATATATATATATATGTATAAATGTATTTCTGTATATATATTATATATATATATATATATACTGTTATATATATGTATATATGTACAGTATTTATAAATATAAATATATATTCTATATTTAGCATTTTAATGTATAAGTGTATATATATATATATATATATATATATATATATATATATATATATATATATATATATATATATATATATATATATATATATATATATATATATATATATATATATATTTTGTGTATATATATGTATACCATTATATATATTATATTTACTATTATCATATATGTATATTACTGTTATAAATATGTATTATATATTATTTCTTTATATATATATATATATATATATATATATATATATATATATATATATATATATATATATATATATATATATATATATATATATATATATATATATATATATGTCATATATGTATATGTATACATACATAACTATTTAGCCTATGTAATTTACGTAATATTGTACATATGCTATACTTTAATATATGTAAATACACTTGTCATATTTATATGACTACTATGTATAATTTTACCTTGTTAAAATATTAATATTTATTTTGTACTTTTATCACTTTGTATTTTTTGTGTATTTTAATTACTGCAACCATTTGGTGTCCAAGCCTAGCATGGGTTTTTGGGCCCAAATGTGTTTTCACACATTCAAGACCTGTACAAGTCATATTAGACTTAATTAATGGCCTTGGGTCCTGTATTTGAACTCTGGTTCAAATTATGTACATGGACAAAATACGCAGATAATTAATTATTTAATTTTAGATTGTGTACCATGATGTTTTTGAATTTCTAAAAATACTTTAATTGCTGCTAAAATTCTGGAAAAATAGTATTTAGGTACTATATTAATTTAGCTAATTTATCATAATTTTTACAGTATTTAATTTACAGTTTTGCCTCTGTTTTGGCATATGAAACCAGAACTCACTTTCTGTGTACTTATGAAAACTGATTTTTATAAAATACATGTACTGGTTAATAAATTCCGAAAAAATTATAATAAAATTCCTATAATTAACAAGGATCGTTTTGGTACTTTATTTTATGTAAAATTGAGCTTTTTGTCTATCTCAAAAATTGTTGGAACATAATGTACAGTTGATTTATTTATTGAATAATTATGACTTGCAACTTTTTATGTTATTTTGAGTTATGGCCGTATTGAACCTCACCCCTGTAGCACCCAGTTTTCTGAAATTGGGGTATTTTTGAAAATTTATTATTTTATTATTAATTAATAGTATTTTAGTCATGATATGATTTTTGGTGATTATTAGTGTAATTAAAACCATTTTCTAAGTCATGACTTATGACTTTGTGACTTACTAGCAAAACCTTAGTGTAAACCCTAGTTTTTCTTAACCTAGAAGTTGCTATGACCATGTGTGCCTAGCCATAGGCTTAGAACATCAAATTAGGGCTTTTTAGCCTAAAGGGTATTTTGGTAATTTTCTAGGATTTATTTGGAATTATTTGAATTATGTGATTTTAATATTATTTTAATTATTGTTAAGTACCATGTTAGTCCCTAACCTAGTTTAGCCTAATCTAGGGGTTAGCCACTAACCTAGAAGACTAAGTGTAGGTATTTACTTTATGTTGTAAATATCTTAGGATTGAAATATCTTAGATATTTGCTTTATAGGATATTTTCATGAAACCTAAAAGATCTTACCCCTTTTACCTTGAAGTTAAACTTCCTTTAAGGTGAAGCAAGCCAAGGACACCCTCCCCTACCCCCATGGCAGGCCACACATCCCCCTCCCCCTTCCTATATAAACCCATCACCTTCATTCATGATTAATTTACATGAATTAAAACCTAGAAAATTCCTTTTTCATCAAACCTTCATAACTTCCTCAAATTTGAACCAAATCACTCCTAGTCTTTTGCATTGGGTTCCTACAACCTAGAGGGTGCTAAGGGAGGCTAGCAAGCTGGACACAAGGACTTGGACACCAACAAGTGGATAGGACACATCCCCCCTCATTTTCTTGAAAAACTTGAGTTTTCACTCAATAGGTAAATACCCATAAACCTAGTTAATATTCTGTTTTTTCTTCATAAATGCATGCATCTAGTTACCATGGAACTGTGGGTCAAGTTTGGTAGGAAGTAGGTTCGATTTCGTGTCCGTATCGGACACGTATCCATGTTTGAAAAACAGTATTTGGTGAAATGCCACTTAGGAATAAAGGTTGTTATTTTGCAAAACAAATTATAGTTTTGGGTAGCCCTTAACATGTAGATCACGAAACACCATGACTGAGCACAACACAGTGTCGTGTCCGTGTCCAAATCGGACACGAACCCACAGCACTGACACTGTACAGGGGTTCGTTTAATCTCCTGCTACCCGACCCCCTTTTCTCTCTCACCTGGACACTTAGACACGTAAAACTTGACACAAACCTAGGGGCAATGTCTGACAAGACATCTCCAAAGTTTTGTGTCAAGTCATGTCGTGTCGAGTGAGAAATTCGACACGCACTGACCACACACTGCACTGTACGAACACGTTTTTTCTCACAAACACGTGAGTCATGTCGACTCTGGACACGTCGTGGACACCTCGTGGTGACACAAGTGTGTAGCCCAATATGTGGGCTACACATGGACATGACCACGTGGCCCTATGTGGCGTGTGTCGTGTCCACGAGACACGTGCACCGTCGCACGACGCAGTGCAAACAGCGTGTATCAGTCGAGAAAACCTGACTGATACGGGCCTCGTGTCGATGCTGTGTGACACTTGGACACGAGACAGACACTGGGACACCTAGCCTGACCCTAGGCGAACCTACACACGTGTGCACGAGTCCTATGGACACTTGTGTCGTGTCCTAGAGCTAGGTGCATCACTGCACGATGCAGTACAAATTCCCTGTGTCTGTGTTTACCCGATTTGGGTTTCCTTGAGTTTGACACGTTGTGTCGTGTCGAGACTGTGTCTCAGGCACCCTAGAAGCTAGAGGACACCTAGGGACACTGTTACCAACCCTTGGGTTCGAGTATTAGCTCGGTTTTGTGTGTGAAATCGGGTTTACCATGTTTCATGTACACAGTGCATATTTTCTAGAATTTGGGATATTTCCCAGTTTTTAAATTCGAATTTCAAATCTACTTTTATTATGATTTATACATATATATGTGTATTTTCAGTGAATGTATAGGTAGTATATGTGTATGTGTGTGTGTAGGTGGGATTTTAGGGTGTATACATGTATATACATGTGTATATACATGTAGGTATATATGTAGGTGTGTGTGTTATGTGTGTGTGTGTTTGAGAACCCCCCTCCTCAGTTTTCTGAGACAGGGAACCCCCCTCCTGTCCAGTATTCCATCTCTCTCTCTATTTTCCCTCTATATATATATATGTTTTATATATATATATATATATATATATATATATATATATATATATATATATATATATATTATATATTTTATATATATATATATATATATATATATATATATATATATATATATATATATATATATATATATATATATATATATATATATATGTTATATTATATACAACTATATATATATTGGTATATATATAGTTGAGGGTATATATATATGGGTTTATATATTGGTATATATGGGTTTATATATATATATATATATGAAAATGTATATATATGTAGCTATTATATGTGTATATATATTATGTATATATGTGAGTACTATATATGTATTTGGGTATTATATATATATATGTATTGATATGGTTAGGTATAGTTGGATACATATATATATATATATATATATATATATATATATATATATATATATATATATATATTTTTTTTTTTTGGATACATATATATATATATATATATATATATATATATATATATATATATATTTTTTTTTTTTTTTTTTTTTTTTTTTTTTTTTTTTTTTTTTTATATATATATATATATATATATATATAGTTATGTATAGTTATGTATATATATATATGTGATACTAAAAAAAAATATATATATATATAGTTATGCATATATATGTGATACTAAAAAAAAATAAATATATATATATGTGATACTATATTTTTAGATATAGGTTTACATAGAACCTATAAGTTATGGCCTATGGGTTATAGACATTAGCCTATGGCCTATGGTCTATGGTTAGCAGGTTTAGACTTGACCAATAGGTCTAGTAGGCCTAGTTTAACTAGCAAGTTGACCCTTGTTGACCATGGTTGACTAAAGTCAACTATAGGTCAAACCTTGACCTACTTGACCTAGAAATGACTTAGATGGACATAGAAGGGACTAGTTGACTAAGATTTGACTAAACCCTAGACTATTAGCTAGTTAATTAGGGTTTAACCTATATGAGTATATTGTGACTAGGATTATGTAGATAGTCCTATGTAAATTAAGATATGTATGGGGTTAAGTGGGATACTTAGGAGTTGTGTCATGACTTGTGTTAGCCTTAGAGAATTGACTAGAAGTTGACCATTAGTTAAGATTGACCTAATTACCTTATTGACTAGTCTATGTTTGACCCAAAACCTAGATTAGACTAGTTTGACCTTGTTTGACCTTATTTAACTTAGTTTGACTTCCTGTGACCTAGTTTGACTGTTAGAGTTGACCAGGTTTGACTTTGACCTAGATTGACCTAGAATCATGTAGTATGCATTGTATACTCTATTTTTACCATTGTGGATATATTGTGACCTGTTTTACTCTAAATAGGACTCTGTGACACCAGTTCGAACATCTATTCATATCAGTCATACAGGGTGACAGGCGAGTACATTTTTTGATCATTTTATACTTGTTAGGACTTATATTCTTGCTCTAGATTACTTTACATAATGCTGTCACGTCATTATCACGGATTAGTACTATATGGATCTTGTCATACGATGTTATCTCCCTCGGGGTGCATCAGATACAGTTGTCATGTGCTTTTCACGAACATCTTGTATTTCATGTACACCGCTTTCATGTATACTCTTGTGCAATCTTGTACTCTCATGATCACGTGAGCAAACATGATAAAAACCTCTTGTATAAGGTAACGTAACTTGACTGGATCCTTGTGTATTGATTGGGGAGAGTGAGTAGGAAATGGTTATGTAATCAAAATCCCATCTTGTACAAATTCTTGTGAAATCTTGTGAAATCTTGTATATGTCCTAAACCCGTTTATATAACCATCTCATGCTCTAAATCACAGGTTACCTACAGTTCTTACTTATCGTATATATAGATATTTCCAGTTATCAAATCTCTCTCATTTTTATATATATTTCTTTACAGTCCATGTATCTTACTCTATGCATGCTTTACATTTCCCAACATGATATGAACTACGTGAGATGAATTGTACTCGTTCCTGTCCTGACTGGGCCTGTTGAAAATATTACAGATGATGATGGTGACTGTCCTACCTTCTATGGGACACATGAGGGTGACCTTCAGGAGCCTGAGGAGCATCTAGCTCAGTAGAGGGTGCCTAGTCTAGTCTAGTGTTTATAGTTTTCATTTTGTATCGGATTGTTCCGATTGTTAGTTGTGACTTAGTTATATTTCAGATCTTGTACTTATTGTGTTGGACATCTACTTTGTGTGGTATGATAACTCTATATATATTCAGTTCTTCCTTTCATCTGATTCCATATCATGCTCTATCTTTCCTAGACTTGTGTTTGAGATATAGAGTTGAGTTGTTATGTTATACCTCCGTACGGAGATGACACGTTTATATATCTTGTTGTTAGATGTTAGATGTTATAGATGACCTATACAGCGTTCTACCGCCGACACTGCGGCGTAGGCTGGACGTACCCACGTTCTCGTGCCCCTAATCAGGGTGCGGGTCGTGACACATTTTTGTGGTGGCCCGTGCAGGTCTGTGTCGCAATTAGTGCGATCTCGTAATAGTGCTCGATTTAGAGTACTAATTATGAGCCTGCAATTAGGACGTAGGACCTAGGACATGATAGGAGTTTCTCAATCACACCTAGGAAATTTCTGATCTTTTGATTATCATGATTACTTCCCTTGTATTAAATTAACTGTCCTTCTTTGATAAATCTACTTATGTGCCATATTGACCTCTTTGTTTCAATTCGTCTCCAGGATGACAAAGACGCACCCGCAGGCCGCTGGATCGAGTAGTTTGCCCGAGAGATCTGATCAGGCAGAGGAGGAGGTTCACGAGACTGCCCCCAGTGATTCTACTATTCTGGAGACCCAGGCAGTTGCACAGGAAGGTCTACTACCTCCACCCCAGAGGGTTACGGCCGTTGTTCCGGAGATACTGCTGCCACCACCACCGGTACAGACGGATACGCACCATATGTTCATTCTCCTTCAGCAGATGATGGAGACACAGCGGGCCCAGGCAGAGGCGTCGCAGCGCCAGTCGGAGGCGTCACACCGATAGATCGAGATGCTGAGGCAGAGTATGGAGAACTCGCATCAGCTTGTCCTAGCAGCAGTAGAGAGAGTGGCACCGGGTACGGTGCAGGGCCCTACTGGCCAGCAGTCGTACCAGCAGCAGTCCAGGCCAGGGACAGTATTGGACTTCAGGAAGATGAGCTCCAGGGACTTCACAGGCACGGAGGGCATCCTCTATGCAGACGACTGGCTAGAGGATGTACAGCGGAGCATGGAGCTGGCAGAGCTTCCTAGAGTGCTTTGGGTTTCGGCCGCAGCCAGCCGATTCTTCGACATTGCGCTGACATGGTACCGCACAGATCCTCGTGCGTCGGTGAGAGGGCTGACTTGGGAGAACTTCCGGAGGCTCTTCAAGGAGAAGTTCTTCCCGGATGTGGCTCTTACAGCATTGGAGGGCCAGTTCGTGGGTCTAGTGCAGGGGAACTCGTCGGTGGACGAGTATGCAGCTGAGTTCTTCCGCCTTAGCAGGTTCGCTCCCGATATGATCCAGGATGAGGGGCAGAAGGCTCGTAAGTTCCGCAGGGGACTTATTTATGCAGTGCACACCCGCACCTCGGGACGCCGTGATGCGACATTCGATCAGATATTGATGGACGCACAGATTGCAGAAGAGGACTTCGGCCTCAAGCCGAAGAGGGGCAGTAGTACCTTAGGGGCTAGTTCTAGTGCAGGGCCAGCCAAGCGCCCTCATATACAGCAGCAGAGGCCAGTTCAGCAGCCGTTTCAGGGCCAGGGACATGTACTTCACCAGCAGGCACCCAGGCAGCAACAACACCCTATGTGTAACTTCTGCAAGAAGCAAGGTCACGGATGGGATGACTGCAGGAAGAGGCAGGGCCTGTGTTTGCTTTGTGGTTCAGCAGAGCATCAGTTGAAGGAATGTCCCAAGAGCTTGGCACGATTGGCTCAGGCAGCAGCAGGAGCTAGGGCTCCGATAGGGCAGCAGACGGGACCACCGTTGCAGACTCAGCAGCAGAGGTTTGTCCAGCATCAGCAGTAGGCCAAGGGAGGCCAGCCGGGGCGAGTTTTCGCCATGGCAGTCGATGATGCACAGGCAGAGGGAGAGCTGATTGCAGGTTCCAACCTTTTTGATTCTATTTCCGCATTTGCCTCCTTATAACTGCCTTGGAATTTCGATTCTATCTGTTCCTTATAGTTGATAAATTTTGTTCGGATATTTCATTATGAATTATTTTCTTCTGAGATAAGTCGTATGGGCTAGGTCGTCTCGATCATGGGATCTAGAGTCTTCTATAGTCATGTTAGCTGGCATAGTGAGGACATATAGTCGGATTTTGGACGTATTTCTCGGATGTGGGAATTTAAGGTTTTCGCGGCCAGGCATGTGGCAATGCGAAAATTTTAAATACCATGATTCTAGAGGTATGTACCTTAGTCGAGGACTCTGTGAATATCGTAGCCTTGCTCACTAGCATGATGAAGATTCCGAATATCATGATTTCGGACAGACGCATATGATTATCGGACTGTGTGTTTGAGACTGTGATTGTTGGGGTGTTTGACCTAGAAGGAGTATGACCATTCTAATTTCGAGGACGAAATTTTCTAAGGAGGGTAGACTTGTAGCACCCAGTTTTCTAAAATTGGAGTATTTTTGAAAATTTATTATTTTATTATTAATTAATAGTATTTTAGTCATGATATGATTTTTGGTGATTATTAGTGTAATTAAAACCATTTTCTAAGTCATGACTTATGATTTTGTGACTTACTAGCAAAACCTTAGTGTAAACCCTAGTTTTCCTTAACCTAGAAGTTGCCATGACCATGTGAGCCTAGCCATAGGCTTAGAACATCAAATTAGGGCTTTTTAGCCTAAAGGGTATTTTGGTAATTTTTTAGGATTTATTTGGAATTATTTGAATTATGTGATTTTAATATTATTTTAATTATTGTTAAGTACCATGTTAGTCCCTAACCTAGTTTAGCCTAATCTAGGGGTTAGTCACTAACCTAGAAGACTAAGTGTAGGTATTTACTTTATGTTGTAAATATATTAGGATTGAAATATCTTAGATATTTGCTTTATAGGATATTTTCATGAAACCTAAAAGATCTTACCCCTTTTACCTTGAAGTTAAACTTCCTTCAAGGTGAAGCAAGCCAAGGACACCCTCCCCTACCCCCATGGCAGGCCACACATCCCCCCCTTCCTATATAAACCCATCACCTTCATTCATGATTAATTTACATGAATTAAAACCTAGAAAATTCCTTTTTCATCAAACCTTCATAACTTCCTCAAATTTGAACCAAATCACTCCTAGTCTTTTGCATTGGGTTCCTACAACCTAGAGGGTGCTAAGGGAGGCTAGCAAGCTGGACACAAGGACTTGGACACCAACAAGTGGATAGGACACACCCCCCCTCCTTTTTTTGAAAAACTTGAGTTTTCACTCAATAGGTAAATACCCATAAACCTAGTTAATATTTTGTTTTTTCTTCATAAATGCATGCATCTAGTTACCATGGAACTGTGGGTCAAGTTTGGTAGGAAGTAGGTTCGATTTCGTGTTCGTATCGGACACGTATCCATGTTTGAAAAATAGTGTTTGGTGAAATGCCACTTAGGAATAAAGGTTGTTATTTTGCAAAACAAATTATAGTTTTGGGTAGCCCTTAACATGTAGATCACGAAACACCATGACTGAGCACAACACAGTGTCGTGTCCGTGTCCAAATCGGACACGAACCCACAGCACTGACACTGTACAGGGGTTCGTTTAATCCCCTGCTACCCGACCCCCTTTTCTCTCTCACCTGGACACTTGGACACGTAAAACTTGACACAAACCTAGGGGCAATGTCTGACAAGACATCCCCAAAGTTTCGTGTCAAGTCGTGTCGTGTCGAGTGAGAAATTCGACACACACTGACCACACACTGTACTGCACGAACACGTTTTTTCTCACAAACACGTGAGTCGTGTCGACTCTGGACACGTCGTAGACACCTCGTGGTGACACGAGTGTGTAGCCCAACATGTGGGCTACACGTGGACATGACCACGTGGCCCTACGTGGCGTGTGTCGTGTCCACGAGACACGTGCACCGCCGTACGACGCAGTACAAACAGCGTGTATCAGTCGAGAAAACCCGACTGATACGGGCCTCGTGTCGACGCTGTGTGACACTTGGACACAAAACAGACACTGGGACACCTAGCCTGACCCTAGGCGAACCTACACACGTGTGCACGAGTCCTATGGACACTTGTGTCGTGTCCTAGAGCTAGGTGCATCACTGCACGATGCAGTGTAAATTCCCTGTGTCTGTGTTTACCCGATTTGGGTTTCCTTGAGTTTGACACGTTGTGTTGTGTCGAGACTGTGTCTCAGGCACCCTAGAAGCTAGAGGACACCTAGGGACACTGTTACCAATCCTTGGGTTCGAGTATTAGCTCGGTTTTGTGTGTGAAATCGGGTTTACCATATTTCTTGTACACAGTGCATATTTTCCAGAATTTGAGATATTTTCCAGTTTTTAAATTCGAATTTTAAATCTATTTTTATTATGATTTATACATATATATGTGTATTTTCAGTGAATGTATAGGTAGTGTATGTGTATGTGAGTGTGTAGGTAGGATTTTAGGGTGTATACATGTATATACATGTGTATATACATGTAGGTATATATGTAGGTGTGTGTGTTATGTGTGTGTGTGTTTGAGAACCCCCCTCCTCAGTTTTCTGAGACAGGGAACCCCCCTCCTGTCCAGTATTCCATCTCTCTCTCTATTTTCCCTCTCTATATATATATGTTATATATATATATATATATATATATATATATATATATATATATTTTATATATATATATATATATATATATATATATATATATATATATATGTATATATATATGTTATATTATATACAACTATATATATATTGGTATATATATAGTTGAGGGTATATATATATGGGTTTATATATATATATATATGAAAATGTATATATATGTTAGCTATTATATGTGTATATATATTATGTATATATGTGAGAACTATATATGTATTTGGGTATTATATATATATATATATATATATATATATATATATATATATATATATATATATATATATATATATATATATATAAAATATATATATATATATATATATATATATATATATATATATATATATATATATATATATATATATATATATATATATATATATATATGTATTGATATGGTTAGGTATAGTTGGATACATATATATATATATAGTTATGTATATATATGTGATACTATATTTTTAGATATAGGTTTACATAGAACCTATAAGTTATGGCCTATGGGTTATAGACATTAGCCTATGGCCTATGGTCTATGGTTAGCAGGTTTAGACTTGACCAATAGGTCTAGTAGGCCTAGTTTAACTAGCAAGTTGACCCTTGTTGACCATGGTTGACTAAAGTCAACTATAGGTCAAACCTTGACCTACTTGACCTAGAAATGACTTAGATGGACATAGAAGGGACTAGTTGACTAAGATTTGACTAAACCCTAGACTATTAGCTAGTTAATTAGGGTTTAACCTATATGAGTATATTGTGACTAGGATTATGTAGATAGTCCTATGTAAATTAAGATATGTATGGGGTTAAGTGGGATACTTAGGAGTTGTGTCATGACTTATGTTAGCCTTAGAGATTGACTAGAAGTTGACCATTAGTTAAGATTGACCTAATTACCTTATTGACTAGTCTATGTTTGACCCAAAACCTAGATTAGAATAGTTTGACCTTGTTTGACCTTATTTAACTTAGTTTGACTTCCTGTGACCTAGTTTGACTGTTAGATTTGACCAGGTTTGACTTTGACCTAGATTGACCTAGAATCATGTAGTATGCATTGTATACTCTATTTTTACCATTGTGGATATATTGTGACCTGTTTTACTCTAAATAGGACTCTGTGACACCAGTTCGGACATCTATTCATATCAGTCATACAGGGTGACAGGCGAGTACATTCTCTGATCATTTCATACTTGTTAGGACTTATATTCTTGCTCTAGATTACTTTACATGATGCTGTCACGTCATTATCACGGATTAGTACTATATGGATCTTGTCATACGATGTTATCTTCCTCGGGGTGCATCAGATACAGTTGTCATGTGCTTTTCACGAACATCTTGTATTTCATGTACACCACTTTCATGTATACTCTTGTACAATCTTGTACTCTCATGATCACGTGAGCAAACATGATAAAAATCTCTTGTATAAGGTAACGTAACTTGACTGGATCCTTGTGTATTGATTGAGAAGGGTGAGTAGGAAATGGTTATGTGATCAAAATCCCATCTTGTACAAATTCTTGTGAAATCTTGTGAAATCTTGTATATGTCCTAAACCCGTTTATATAACCATCTCATGCTCTAAATCACAGGTTACCTACAGTTCTTACTTATCGTATATATAGATATTTCCAGTTATCAAATCTCTCTCGTTTTTATATATATTTCTTTACAGTCCATGTATCTTACTCTATGCATGCTTTATATTTCCCAACATGATATGAACTGCGTGAGATGTATTGTGCTCGTTCCTGTCCTGACTGGGCCTGTTAAAAATATTACAGATGATGATGGTGACTGTCCTACCTTCTATGGGACACATGAGGGTGACCTTCAGGAGCCTGAGGAGCATCTAGCTCAGTAGAGGGTGCCTAGTCTAGTCTAGTGTTTATAGTTTTTATTTTGTATCGGATTGTTCCGATTGTTAGTTGTGACTTAGTTATATTTCAGATCTTGTACTTATTGTGTTGGACATCTACTTTGTGTGGTGTGATAACTCTATATATATTCAGTTCTTCCTTTCATCTGATTCCATATCATGCTCTATCTTTTCTAGACTTGTGTTTGAGATATAGAGTTGAGTTGTTATGTTATACCTCCGTACGGAGATGACAGGTTTATATATCTTGTTGTTAGATGTTAGATGTTATAGATGACCTATACAGCGTTCTACCGCCGACTCTGCGGCGTAGGCTGGACGTACCCACGTTCTCGTGCCCCTAATCAGGGTGCGGGTCGTGACAACCCCACACTAGTGTAAAGACCCTAGAAAGTTAGTTATAGTATTGTGTCACCCCACATTGGTCTTCTATGCTAAAGTCCCCATTTGGCTAGGTGTCCAATCAGAAAGTCGTATTGCACCACTAGTGTCGTAGTGTTTAATTTAGTATAAAAACTAAGTTTATGTATTTATTTCTACAGTGACGAGTCACCAGGCATCTATAGCATTTTATCGCAACTTACTTTGCTAGAGGCAAGTACTTTCTACAAACTTTACATACTGTTACAACAATGAACTGCAAACCCAACCATGTTAAATGCTGATCCTTGGGGTAGCAAGTTAAATCTTCATATGTTGTACTTTCAGTTACTACCATTGTCACCCATAGTTTTCGAATTAGGCGTATTTTCGTCATTTTCCAAGTTTCATAATTTTTAGGAATTTTATTTGATTTTATATGATTTTTAGGGATTTGTTTGATTTAGTTTGAATTTTACCCAATTCGGACTTAAGTTGGAGACCCGGGTAGTCTGGACCCTAGTGGGACCCATATACTAGCTGGGCTTAGCCAACATACCATTCTAACTAGGCTAGAAACCATAAACCCTACTTCCATGGCTTAATTAGTCATTTTAGAGGCTTAATTAGTTAATTAGAATTAAACCGAATTCAAACCGAACCAAACTAAGTCTAATGGGTTTGGAGGCTTATTGGATCTCCACCCAAACCCAATAAACCTCCCCTTGGCCGGCCATGATAGGAGCAAACCCCCCTATCTTTTTTTCACTCCTAAGTAATCACTCTCCCTCTCCATTTCTTTCTTTTCCAAGCTCTTTCTCCTCCAAGCAAAACCAATTCTAGGTAATGCATTAAATCCCTCATTTATTCTCTATTTCATTTATTTATTCACAATAAATGAAGAGGAGCTCATTCTCCACCATTTGACTATAGCTATTATAGGTTTTCCTAAAACCTAGTTTAAGGATTTATTAGGGGTTTTCCTTTTTAGAGAGGTATATATATATATTTCTATATATGTGTGTGTGTATGTATTTATATGTATATAGATATGTGTGTATGTATTATATATATATAGATGTGTGTGAGTGTCTATATATATATATAGATGGGTATCGTGTTTGTGAGTTTATATATATATATAGATATGGATGTGTGTGTGTGTGATTTAAGAGGAAGGGAATGAGAGTTTGGGAGAGAGGAATAGAAGTAGAAGAAGAAGGAATAAGAAATAGCAGCAGTAGGAAGTAGAGCAGCAGCAGTAGTAGGAAATAGCAGCAGCATAAGCCCAGTAGCAGTAGCAGCAGTTTAGGCATTAGGAGCAGCAATAGCAGGAAGGTTAAGGAGAATAAGGTAAGAAGAAGGAGACGGAGAATAAGAAGAAGAAGGAGACGGAGAATAAGAAGAAGAAGGAGACGGAGAATAAGGAGAAGGAGACGGAGAATAAGGAGAAGGAGACGGAGAATAAGAAGAAGACGGAGAATAAGAATAAGGGGAAGGGAATGTAGGAAATCAAATTAGAGAGGGTTGACCTAGAGCTGACCAGAGCTGACCCATTGACCAAAAGTCAACTGTAAGTCAACTCTTGACCTAGTTTGATTGGGTTGACTTCCAATGTTCTCCCATGACCAAGGTTGACCTAACTAGACTTGTCTTGACCTAGAATGACTTAATAGGATTTAAATTGATTTGACTTTACTTCCTAAGCATAGTATTGATACGTCTTGTTCTCTATAGGTCCTCGAGACACTGCATTGGATCCGGTTGACATATCTTATCATATTATAGGTGAGTACATTCTCTGATAACTTATTCCCAATTTATGATAACTGTTATGATTCATGTACTTAGTGTTGATATGCTTATTCCTGACACATGGTTCTCACGGATTGGTATTCCTGGATCCCGACGAGAGATATTTCTCCTTCTTAGGTTGGGATGTATTGTGCAAGCTCCCTTGTAGCTCTTGCTCAATATATGGTCACTGATTCTAGAGAAGGTTAGCTACCTTCTCATTAGAATCTCGTGCAGTGACGTGTCCTATTTGGATCCATTCTACCAGTTGGGGTAGGGGGAGTAGTAGCGTATGCCTGTGATTATATCCTCTTGCATTCTTGAACAGTGTGAGTCATATACCGTACCTATGACTTGCCAGGCCAGTTCTCGACAGGTACCCAAGCCGATCACAAGTTGAAACTACTACTCACACACATTGGATATATGGCTTACCTTGATTCGTGTACATACCATGATTTAGTTCTACTTTCTTGTTCTAGCTTTAGCTCTACAGCTTACCATGCCATGATACATTTATGTACACTCCATGATTTTATTGTATATGCTCTATTTACAGTCTTATAGCTTTTATTCTATCTTGAGATCTGTTATGAGATATATGTACTCGTTTCATCCTGACTGGATATATTGACAAAATATTACAGATGCTGATGAGGGAGATTGTAGTACCTACTACGGTCCGGATGACGTAGTGGGCTTAGACTTGGTCCCGCAGGGCTTAGCTCCGCCTGACGAGACTTTACCACTTGTTTAGTTAGAGTAGGTCTTTTGTACTGGACCTTGTCTCCAGTTACTTTTGAGACTGTATTACATTTTAGATTGTATTAGAGACTTGGACTTGTATATTATTTGTGTTTGGACTTGACAGGTTATATTTTATCGTCTTGTTGTCTTTATCTTTCAGTCTTTACTTTATCATCTTAGAGTTGTGATTGAGCACTCATATATATATTCATTGTTTGTCCTCCGTTCGGAGTTGACCATATTCTCGACAGGTTTTTGATATATATAAACTGTTGTTAGAGTAGAAAACCTACAGCGTTCCACGCCGTTTTTACGGTGAGGGCTGGGCGTTGTCACGTACACGTGCCCTTATAGCGGGTGCGGGTTGTGACAACCATGCTTAGAACAGTCTTTATGTATCTCTCACATGATTAGAATCTGGGTTATGGGAAAACTGTTAGTAGCGTACGTGATCATGCCCCCTTATTCATACGTACGTACCGAACAAGGTTGACATTTTATGTATACCTTGTCGTAGGTGCACCAGCTGTATTTGTACGTATGTACATCTATCGCTTGTTTTACTTGTACGGAAGTATATTTTATATACTTGTGCCACAGTACATTTTATACCTATTGACGATCACGTACCTGCTACAGTTTTAAACATTTCATATACATCTGTCTCTATGACATATGTGTCCTTGCCATGATAGATTATGTGATGCCATGTTTCCAGTTTATTTCTCTTATGTTCATTTCTATGTTTCATATGCTAGTTTGTTAGAATCAGTACTTGGTTCCGTCCTGACAGGATAACGTTGTAGGTATTCTTACTGAGGAGGAGTTGCTCTGTGACTCATATTATGGAGATACCGCCGAGGACCAGGCTTTGCCTTACGAGGATGTACCTGCTGGAAAACTCGTCTAGTTTGCGTAGTTGCTTGGGATATTTAGTATAGTCATGTATTAGACTACGTATTTTGTAACTGGACATGTATCCAGTTTTACATTTCAGACTTGTACCTGGACTTATTACTATATGAGACGACTTTTGTGTTTGGAGCATTTATGACTTTTATTCACTTATAGAACTGTTAGCACATTTAGTCTTATCCTGTTGTCTTTAGAACAGCTTACTACGTTTTATCTCAAGCGTAGGCTGGACATGACTCGGCCTGGCCCAACAATTTGGGTAGCGGGTCGTGACAACATCTATTTACAACAAAAGATAATTAATACATAATTTTTTACTTTAAAATTTGTTATCAACATCTAATAAATATTCAAAAATAATTTTTTTTACATTAAAAAATGTCGTCAAAATCCAATAAAATAAGGGTATTTTTCAATGCAAAAAGTTTTTGCATTGAATCTTGATTATATTTTCCAATGCAAGAAACATTTTTTTAACGTTTATTGAGTTGTGATAACAAATTTCAAAACAAAAGACAATATATTAATTATCCTTAACGTGTGCTCCCAGGACACATGTTAACATAACGCGTATTTATTTGGTTGGTTAGCATGTTTGCATTTGGATGGCGTCGGCATTGAAACTGTCATTAAAGACTGCATGCCATCTTATTTATTTATTCTGTTGGTTACCATGTTAATTGTCGATTATAGATTAGAAATTTCTATAGGATTCTAACGTTTTACAAAATTGACTTGCAGTTTATCATCAAGTTTGTAAATTTTGGCTGTAGAGTGCCAATTTGCCATATGGTCTAACGTTTTTGGTAACAAAAATGTGTCTAGCATTTTTCTACATTTTGGAGCAATTTTACAATTCTACCCTAATAAATTAGTTTTCTTGTAAAAAAAAATTGAGGGAAAAAATAGCTCTCATCTTATGACTGCATGAATTAGATTGCTTCCACATACAACAGCAGATCGATCTTCACTAGATAAATAAACAAAGTGCTACAAGAGGAGAGGGTTGTATATTTTCTCAGCAAACCCCAAAACAGATTACTTCTTTAGAGAAAAACAAAATATGGGCACATAAAAATATAGTCACACCAAATCTGAAAAAAACTAATTAGGTTTTGGGAGCTTTGTTCCCGAACCCCCACGAGGGACGATCAGGACCGGTCCTGAGCTCATGGGAGTCCAGGAAAAAATTTCAAAATAAGGCCCCCATACATAATGTAAAAAATATTTAAAATAAAGTTTAAAAAAATAGCTACAACCAAGGATTGAACATAGAACCTTTAGTAAAGAGTTTAAAGTACTAACCACCACACCACAACAACTTTATGTTTAAAAGGGCCCATGGTATATATTAGTTCTATTTTGAGATACAAAATTATTAACATATTTATCTTTTTTTTGGGCCCCTCATGATCCGGGAGCCCTGGGCGGTCGCCCTGGCCGCCCTGGGCCAAGGTCGGCCTTGGGGACGATGCCCTCTCGACTCCCATCCGCTGAGCTTTGCCACCTTGACCCCGTTAGTAGACCCGAGATATCGTGGGAGATGGATAGTGCCAACGCTCCCCGGTTAATTGGATCACTAATTAGGATCATACAGATAATTTAGAATTCAGAAATATCTCAACAATAATATCATTTGATTGAATGGTTGCCTCAGCTCCTTCTTGTTTGAAGAAACCCTCCCCTTCAATTGGTCTTTTTTCACGAAAAGCAGACATGAGATAACAAATCAAGTCTTTCCCTAAGATTTCAAATAGCTGTCCCGAATTCAAGTTGATTATGTTTCGCTTCTTCCTCGGAGAAAGACGATCAAACAATTCCCAATCATGGTCCTTGCGGATCCGATCATCCGTATAGGATTCCTAAAAATAGATTATTTTATATAAAAAGATAAAACACAAAAAAAGAAAAAGAAAAATGGATATGACATGGTAGTTTTTAATGCAAAAACTAATTATTATGGGCAAACAGAAATAATGAGAAGAAAATTGCAAAAAAAATGTTACAATGAAAATGCCGAAAAGTTTGGCATTTTCATGATAAAAATGTAGACGGTCTACCATTTTCAATGTTGAAACAACAAACTGTCTGGCGTCTTATATCTATTTAGCCAATCTTTGGAAATTTGATACCCTACAACCAACTTCATCAAAATTTGTACTATTGTAGGAAATTTTCTGATAAAAGATCTCCTTCAAATCTCCATTAACTTATTCAGATCAAACTTTAACTTTAGAATTTTTGCACGAGGAGAGATAAATCCTCAAAATTATTATCACGAAGGATTTTGAACCCTCATATATAGTTGTACACTGTCACGCCCCAGTACCGAAATACGGGGACGGACATGGCCAGCTATCCCGTATGAGGTACGAAGTGGAAATTTATTTTGTTTTTTCTTGCTTAGAGTCACTTGTCATAGACCTTGTATTTGGTTTTGATATAATTCATTGTTATACCCACGTGAGTGTTAGGAGCGAAAGAACGATTATAAACACATGGTATGTCTTCTTTCCTCTTCTCTTCCATTATTTGTGACCTTGTGACCTCTATGGTCGGGTTATCTGCCTTTGGATCCATGTGGCCTCTAAGGCCGGGTTATCTGTTTTGTAACCATGTGACCTCTAAGGTCAGGTTATTTGATCGCCCTGTGACCTCTATTGTCGGGTGAGTTTTCTCAGTTGTGATTTATTTGTGAGCTACGGTATTTGTAGTTCGTCGTTATACAATTCATGTGTAGTTAGTTGTTCTCCTTCGTGTATTGACTGCAGTATAGGTTATGCTCTAGTTATTCTTGCTTTACCATTGTCTAATTAAATGCTATATTTTGAGATACTTGACTTGTATATTATGTGTCATGTTACGTCTGTAGTGCCCCGCCCCACTTAGATCAATGAAGGAATCAAAACGCAACGGCATTTGGACTTGGCTATGCAACGGCTTGCTTGAAGTAATGCTCAGTCGACATAAGTGGCTTCAATGAACCTACCTCTGCTGGCCTTTACACTAGTAAAATGGAGTTCTCATGCGACGATTACAGTTGTCAAGAGATAAGGGGGTGCATGCTATAATCAAGTCTCCTATGGTCTCAAAGAGCAGCTATATCTCAATCAATCAAAGCAAGAAACAATAATTAATGATCATATAAGTTAAAGTAGTAAGGCGTCCCCGATGCTTCATCAAAATGATTTATGAGTCTAGCTTTTACGATTGTCAGCTAGCACAGAGAGTCAATAGTACGTAACCATAGTCAGATGTAGTCTAATTTAATTACAATTATGTAAGGGAACTAAATGCCCAGAACAACCGGCTAAACTGGTGCCGGTGGCTAAACGCCAAGCACAAAAATATAAGATATCAGAGTGATAGAGAAGAAACTCTCATGGTCCCCAACGCCCATGCTCCTGGTACGCACCATGATTCGGGTAGAAGGTTGGATATTCAGGCTCTGCTACGAAATCTGGCCAAACAAAACTAGCGGGGCTAAGTCTCGAATAGCAAGTACCACAAGGGTGCACAAATAAATAAGATAAAACCCAATTATATATAATAAGACCGGAACATGCCTATATCCCATCATTGAGACAATGCAACATCACTACACCAAACAAGGATAAAAGATATCATATCGCATCGGGATAAAATACATCCTATGACCATGATCGGGTTATAGACTTCTATGTCGCAACTTTGGTTCATAGCCTGTCGTAAGACAATGGTCCAACCCAACTACCAAACAAGGACATGGGTTAGACCACGCATTACGACAGTCCATATCCTCGGCTACTAACAAAAGAAACAGATCACAAATAAGTCAATTTACAAGCGGCCAATCAATCCTACAGCTCTCTATAGTTTGTCTGGGTTATCACAGTAATGCTTATATATAGGAATCCTCAGATCGTGTCGTATCCAAGAAGGGCTAGACAAACCAAATATGTAACAGTGATAATGAATAGTAAATAATAAACAGTAAGCGTCGATCCCTTGCCAGGCTACCGGGCTGAATAAAGTCAGTAACAATTCTAACCTTCCTACAGGGAGAGGCTGGCTCGGTTCAATATAGTAGTCAGATATTGCACTCCACTATAGTGGATGATATACAATATTTGTGGTGGCCAACTTGCACGTCAGGACAAGACCTGGGATGACTTGTCATGCACGATCTTAAGGTTCCATTGCCACCCAAATGCTTCTACCAATTCAAGTTGTTTAGTTTAACCCTATATTGGTCTTGGAATCACATGTCGTAGTCACGTATTCATCCTCCTAGATGTCGTAACGTAGTACGTGTACCCTAAGTATGAATCAATATCGGCTCGTAGAGTCCCAAATCTAGATTCATCCTTAGTATAATGCATCAAGCAACAATCATCATACCTGTCACGACCCACACCCTGTTTAGGGGCACGAGGACGTGGGTACGTCCAGCCTACGCCATAGTGTCGGCGGTAGAACGCCGTATAGGTCGTCTATACCATCTAACATCACACAAGAGTTTAGAAGTTCAAGACAAATAAGTACATATCCTAAATATAAATAAGTCTCAACTAACAATCGGAACAATCCGATACAACATGAATAATAATAGTTCTAAACTATATCTAGGGCACTATCTACTGAGTAGGATCCTCCTCAGCCTCCTGCGTGCCACCCTCGTATGCCTCGTAGTGGGTAGGACAATCATCTAAATCATCTGTAATATTTTTGTCAGCGTACCCAGTCAGGATGGAGCGAATACATAAACTAACAGCAGTTCCATTTAATTGACAAAAACTATAAAGCAGTGAAATAGAGAATCTATATACGATAAAGGAAAACATGTCTGAGACAATATAAACTGGAGAGAAATCTGCGAGAGCATGTAATAGAAGTGTCACGACCCGCACCCAATGTAAGGGTACAAGTGCGTAACAACGCGACGGTAGAACGCTGTTCTAGGTCACTATCTTAACCAACTCACGCAATTATATAATGAACTTGTCTTAAATCCCAACTCCGAACGGAGGATAAGTACATAAATAATATAACTCAATCACAGTCTAAGCACGATAGGATATCACAAAATTCTATAACTAAAAGAAAACAATAAAAACTACTAAAAGATAATAACTCAAAACAACTCAAAATAAGACAACTCTCAAATTATTACAATTCAAGTTTCAGTAAAGAAATCTATACTTCAAAGTAAAGTAGCAAGTGTGCGATGTACCTTTTAATCAGAAGACTCAATTTATTGTGAAAACCCTCTCGGTGTACATGTTTGGCAGCATTGTTTAGGATATGCCATGAGCACGTTCGATGAACTACGCTGGACATTAAATCCTCAATTGCTTTATTCATGGATCTGTAACCATCCGTGAGAACTGTCACTGGTAATTTGCCATTCATACACTCTTGGAATTTTTCTAGAACCCAAGAATATGTCTCTGCAGTCTCATTATGGATCATTGTAAACCCAACCACACAAGTCATTGCATGATTGTTTGTACCCACTAGAACCACCAACGACATTTGACTTCTATTTGTTTTATATGTAGAGTCAAATGCTAGTGAATCTCCAAATAATTCGTAATCGAATCGATATGCATCGTCAGCCCAAAAGAGATGGGTCAATCTGGAATCTTCGTCTACCTTATACGCGTAGAAGAAATCTGGGTCAATGCCCTCCTTAGATTGAAGAAATGTAAGTGTTGTCGTAGCATCAACATCGTCTAGTGCTCTACTATCTTGAGCTAGAGCGTTGTATAAATCCTTTTTCGTCCATCCAACCTTATCCCAGCCACCTTTTCTGTGGACAATTAAATTCCATATCGCTCCAGTCCCCATCCCTGATTGCTTCATAATCTTAACTTCTTCCAACTCTGCGGGTGATATCTTACGACGGGATCTCAAAAAAACTGATTCATAATCATTCGCCAGGCTATGGTTGTGAAGTACATGAAATTTTTTGACGACCCACATCTTTGTAGAATCGTTGTACCCAATACGGAAAATTGCTTTACAACCACTTCTGCTTTCACTTCTTGGCTCACGAACCCTGTTAGGAGCTTCCTTGTATTTCTTGTGTCTGAATTCTGCATTCGAACAACACCAACTACGGACCATCACCATCCCAGACTTATTTTTCTTTACCTCGTTCTTTCTAATACTGAAACCATATACTTTTGAATATATCCGGTAGAATGTCTCAGCTTCTTCAATAGAGTTGAACTGTAGGCCAACAATATCTTCTTCTAAGAGTTGTTTTGGATCTTTGTTAATGTTGGCAGACTGCAATATTTTTTTCATCATCGCTGCATCGAAATCCAATGGAGATTCACCGTCGTCCCTAAGAACAGAATAAAACAAAATAAATATGAGAAATAAATGTAAAAATATAATACATTTCTTAAATCCATTAGAAAGGGTGATGCGAAATAATATTTCGTTGTTTGCGTTGATGTCGTCGTCATCGTTATGATGCATTCTTCCGGTGTTTTCTTCATCTTGTTCATTACTGTCTCCTAAGTTAACAGCTTCCAAACTTTGTTCATCATCCAAATCATCTGACACTCCTTTTAAAAGGAAGCTTTCTTCATCGACTAAATTTTCCACACGACGATCAGTTTCTCCATGTGACGTCGACATTGAAGAAAATAGTGTGTGTTAGAAACCAGCAGAAGAAACGAAGGACAAAAAACAATACAAGAAGAAAGAGTAATGCTATTCGTACCTCCAAATTGTCCCTCTAATATATAGCCCTCCCATCTGATGTGGCATGTTAAATAATAGTGTGTGTCATCTGACATGACTGATGACATAGCAAATTTTAATCCAAAAAGTTAACTACCCAATTTTCTCCATAATAATTTAACGTTAATATCAATGTTAATTTAATGTTAATATTAATTTATGTTAAAATTAATGTTAATGTTAATGTTAATATTAATATTAATATTAATATTATTGTTAATGTTAACGATAATATTAATTTTAATGTTAATGTTAATGTTAATATTAACTTTAATGTTAATTTTTATTTTTAGTTTTATTTTTAAAAAAATTTGCCACGTCAGCTGCCAGATCAACATATCACGTCAACTGCTATGTAAGGATGGACAGTTTGAAAGTACAATTTGGAGGTACAAAAAGCATTATTCAGAAAGAAATAACTTCCAGCAACGCAACAACACAACCTTTTCGTCTTCCTTGTACCTCCTCCATGTGGCCCTCTTTTGATGGCTCATGAAAATCTTGAGTGATTCTAGGAGCAAGCATAATTTTAAGGAAACAACTTCCAACAACACAACTTTCTCGTCTTCTGGGTACATGTATTATTAAATTGTGTAGCTAATAACGCATGATGAAGCATGCAACAACATTCTTCACGTGGCCCTCTTCGGTAGGATAACGCATGCAGCAGCATTTAATGCTACGCAATCCTATTGTCTTGTTATGTGTTGTGTTTATTATTAAATTGAGAAGACAATACAAAGTAATTTTTTACAACTTCCAAGACAACTTTTACTCTTCTAATGATATGGTATCAGTGTTTATTATTAAATTATGTAGGATAACGCATGCAGCAGTATTTAATGCTACGGGATCTGTTGTGTAAAGAACACAACCTGTGAGAGAGAACCCGAGAGAGAGAGAGAGAGAGAGAGAAAGAGAGAGTGTGGGAGATGGGATAAAGAGAAAGGATCGGGCTCGACTAGATTTTAAACTTAAAATTCAATTTTTGGTTTTCATTACTAATAACTAGTTCGCACGTACGAGTTTAGACGAACACTAACCAAGCCCGAGCAATGTGACATCAGCTAGCTAGGTTTCTAATACCGTGACATTCCTGTTAATTTAAAATTTACAATATTATTGAAACTAATATTAATACTAAAATTTAAAATAGTTTTTGATTTAACATTTACTTCAAACTAGTTAAAGTTAAAATTGCATTCTTTTTTATTTAAAATGTAATTGGAACTACAATTAATATTAACATTCGCTTGTTCCGTAGTTTAAGTCGTATTTCACTGCTTCTTGCTTAAGTCTATGCACCCAAAGAACTTGATTGTTCAAGTCGAACGCATGTACATCACGTTCCCTCGATGCAAGGCTTGACGTAGCCCTTGCTTGTCAAGTCGTTGCACGAACAGTTTAGAAAAGAGTTTTGTTGGGCTATCGAAGTATAGCAAGCACCATCCCGTGTCACGTGCATTTGTTAAGCAGTGAAAGGGTGTGAAGGCCACTGGCAATGTCAAGCCATCATGGACTATAGCTGGGTTAGATGGCGATCCTTTTGCGGCGGGCCGAATCGGTCCCTTGGCCTAGGAATGGATTGGTTGAAGGAGCAATACACAAGAATAGACTGCCATATTGGCAGGATTATTTTTGGTATTCCCGATGAGGCAGAGTTTTCATTTTCCGATGAGGCAGAGTTTTTACCATCGACTTGATTCCAGGGACGGTACCAGTATCGGAGAGAGTTTACATGATGGCACCTTCAAAGTTGGAAATCTTGTACAAGATGATTGAAGAACTCAGAACCAAAGGATTCATTCGTGCTAGTGGATCGTCTTGGGGAGCATCGATGCTTCTTGTGAAGAAGAAGGATGGTACGTCAAGATTATGTGTTGATTATCGTACATTGATGACTTATTTGATCAGCTCAAGGGAGCGGCTATATTCTCGAATATTGACTTGCGAACATGAGGGTACCATCAGATCAGAGTCAGAGAGCAAGTCATCCCGAAGACATCATTCAGATTGAGGTATGGACATTGGGAGTTCCTTGTTATGTCATTTGGAGAGACCAATGTGCCAGCCGTATTCATGGACCCCATGAATCATATCTTCATGCACTATTTGGATCAGTTCGTGATAGTGTTCATAGACGACATCTTAGTCTATAACTGTAGTGCCCCGTCCCTACATCGTGCCCCGTACTCTGTCCACGGGGTGCGCGAGAAAGGAACACTATCGCTATCGATTCGGTCAGGACCGATAGGTCGGGATCGATCGACTCGATCGAACGGGAACGGTTAAATTAAGATCCATTCACTCGCCTGAAGTAAACTCAAGGTGAGTGGCTGACCCTTCTCTTCTCGACCCCCTTCCTAGGTAAATCGATAATATTGTTGCGAATGAAAGGATAAATGCAAGGGCACGAACACGGGAAAAGGATTGAGTTTTCAAAGAGAATGTAGGCTATGTCTTAATAACTAAAAGGAAAATATGTCTTCGTACGGTTATGGACAACTTGTCGACAAGGCGGTAGTTTCCTCGAGCGGCAACCCGGGGCCACGGGACCGTTTCGGCCTAGGAGAAAACAGGGTATAGTCGTGCATAAGATTTCAGCACAGGTTAAGCGGGGATTTACAACGGAGCTAGCTACTTGCGTTGAAAGGACCCCGATTAACAAAACTATACGTCCAGGATGGCTTGTGATGCCAGTGATGTCGAAGAGGGACGAGGCGAAGGAGGTCAGCCACTCGCCTTAGACTTGCTTCAAGCGAGCGACTGGTTGGTTGCGCTGACGTCGCCTACGCGATCACCTGCAACCCGCTGAATATGGAACTTGGTTCCCGAGAACATAACGTGGAATGGATCTTAATTCAACCGTTCCCATTCGATCGACCCGGCCGATTCTGACCTATCGGTCCCAACCGAATCGGTAGCAAAATTATTCCTTTCTCGTGCACCCCGTGGACGAAAACGGGGGTCGATGTAGGGACGGGGCACTACAATAATCTCAAAGCTCGTCATATAAAGTATGACTTGGGCGATGGAAATACTGCACCATGTACCGAGTTTGCGCTACAACATTCCCAGTCTGTTTGGGGACAAAGATGCAAGAGTTACGTTGGCCAAAGGTAAGCTTTGAGCCGATTGGAATCTATGAATCGAATCGATGCAAAGGATAAGTCCCGTTTGAGCAAGTGCTGATTTTAGTTGATCTGGTGTACAAACTATGCTTTTACGCTGGACGATAAGAGGTCGATATTTTGCCTTATTCAGTAAAGTGTCCGCAAAACCAAATCGTCGCCTTGCAACGGAGTGTGGCATGGGCGCGGTAGGCCAAATCAACCGAGTAGTTCAAAGGAGGGAATTATGTATAGTATTTATGGTGCATATCATTAGGACGGGTTGCGACCGTCCAATATTGTGATAAGCTATGATATCAGTAAGTTTAGGATCCTTCGGATATTGGGCTAGCAACCCGTATCGAAGCGATCATAGACTTACACATAAGGATGCCTAAGATGCATTACGGTGCGAAACACCGTGACCTTCATATAGATAGGGCCGGTGGGCTGAGATTAGCGCTGGGTGCAGGCGCAGGGCCTGCCACCCTTATGCATATGTTTAAGTTTACGGTTGGTTGGTTGAGTGAAATGATATGATTTCTTATGTAAAGTTCTAACCTTGCAGGCTAGGAGAAATGGGACAGAGATGAGCACGATCACTATGTTTATGTTAAGATTATGTCTAACTGTATCTGCCATAGGAACACGGTAGTGGACAAGTTCAGGATATGTTCGGCTCGAGGTGGGGCTCGGCTTGGACGTGCCGAGGCATGGAGTCCTTAGCGTTCAAGAGGAGCTACCGCATTGGCGTTCGGACTTACGACATGGAGATGTTCAGCCAAAGACTACTTATTGGCTATAAAGAGGCATAATGTATGGAACAATGTAATCCTTTGTGAGCTAGAGAGATCATGAGCGTTGTAGCCAATTGGCATGTTAAGTTGGGCTATTCAGAGCCATTGTAACCTTCAGTTCATTATTAATAAAAGGGATTCTTGTTGTATACTATGATTTCCTTCCGCTGCTTATGTTATCAATTTGAGCTATAAACACTATTGTGAATCTGTTATCTTGCCTTGCACGAGCGCAACTCCAGGCTCGTGCTGCATCACGCCCCAATAAGAACGATGATTCGGATGAAATCTAGCGAGGGCGAGCGATTTCTCGGATCGGGGCGTGACAAAGGGTTGACTCATCCAAGTCAATGGGGACTCCTATGGCAACAACGACAAAACTTGATAATGATGAAGACGGTATCTCGGTCGACATTCGTAAGTATCGAGGTATGATCGGGAAAATTTAACAGTAGCATTATATTAAATCTACATTGGCTTTTCTGTTAATTTAAAATTTAAAATATAATTGAAACTAATATTACGAAAATGCTATTTAGCTTCCAAAAAATTTGGGTGATACCATCTTCCATTATGTGGCATATGACATGGTTGCTAACATGACAGCTGACATGGCAAAATTTAATAATAAAATTAATATTAAAATTAACATTAATAGTAAATAAATAATTTAATATTAAATTAACATTAATTAATATTAACATTAACATTAACATTAATATTAATATTAATATTAATATTAATATTAATATTAACATTAACATTAGCATTAGCATTAGCATTAGCATTAACATTAATATTAATATTAATATTGACATTAACATTAACATTAACATAAAAAAAATTTGGGTAATTAATTTTTGGGGTTAAAATTTGCCATGTCAACTGTTATGTCATCTGTCATGTCAGATGCCACATAATGGGAGATGGCATCACCCAAATATATTGGGAGCCCAAACGACTAATTACTAATATTAATACAGTGGCATTACCGTTATTTCCCAATAGATTCGTGCCTTGTTCGGTCACACCCCTCCACGAGCGGGTTATACCCCCGAAACGAGGGGTTAAATAGCCTTTTTCCAAAGAAGAGAACCCATCCGACTAGAGAGAAACAAAGAAGAGAAGAAGAAGAACAGTCGCAATGGAGAGGAGCAAGAGCAAGATCAACTACAGCGGATGGGCCGTCATCCCTACCGAGATTCTCTCGATGATACTGGTACTGTCGGAGATGCCGGCGGACGAGGTAATGTGCAACGTGGCCCCAGTTTGCCGTTCGTGGTGGAAGACGCTCAATAGTCCCTTAGACTATTGGTCTAACGTCGACTTGGTACAGTTGTGCCGGATGACCCAGCAAACCGCTGAGATTAGTTTGACCGTAAAGAAGCTCGTGGCTCGCAGTGGGGGATATCTAGGGTCCTTCTCCGCGTACAAGTTCGACGAAGCAGTCTTCTGTTTTGCATGTTTAAGGCCAGTGCAAAATTTTATTTGGTCTTATTCTAATACTTTATTTTTTCTATTACAAAATTTTACGTATACTTTTGTTAATTTCTATTAATATTTTCCCATTTTTATAATACATTGGAAAATTTCTAAGGGTACTGCGCATTTCGAAGTGCGACGTGAGTGATGAAACTTTCGTGAGACACTTGGAGTTTCTCCCGGTGTTGGAAGAACTCGACATTAGCTACTGCCTCTATATCACGTCGACTGGAATATTTTCTGCCGGAAAGTATTGCCACCGTCTGGTCAAGCTGAGAAGGAACATGCCCCATCCAGATTTTATGCTCAGGAACAGATTTGTGCTGGACACGCATAACGAGATGGAGGGAAAGGCCGTGGCTGATTCGATGCTGCGTCTCGAGCACCTAGAGATGGGATTCGGCATGTTCAATGGAGACACGCTGTGATCTATCATATGCAACTGTAAGGGTCTTTGCGTGCTCGACATACGTGGGTGCTTCAACGTGCACTTCGACGACGACCTCTGGAAAATTTGTTATTTAATACAGACGTTTAAACGACCCTTTGATGATGTAATCCCAGTCCCAGGGGAACCTGGATACGAGATGTATAATGATTTAGATATCATCAATCATTCTTGGGGTGAATGGTGAAAACATTAGCATGCATGCATGCATGCATACATTTCTTTATATTT
The DNA here is from genome assembly GCA_029216955.1 of Iris pallida. Classification (NCBI taxonomy): domain Eukaryota; kingdom Viridiplantae; phylum Streptophyta; class Magnoliopsida; order Asparagales; family Iridaceae; genus Iris; species Iris pallida. The sequence continues at coordinate 2,627,068 of JANAVB010007596.1, forward strand.
TTCACTAGTCTACATATACGTACTTTGTACGTATTGTAATTAGAATATTATAAAGTCAGTTGTCATCTTTTTATCTTTTTCAGGTGACTATTTATATTTCTAGAGATTCGAAGTACAATTTTTTTTTAAATTTTTATTTTCTATTGAGACTAATAACCTTTAGAAAATGGTAATAAAAAATAAAATTTATTACCATTGGAACATAATGTTATATAGAAAAATGAAACTTGCATGCAAACTTTATTCCTTTGACTCTTAAACATAAATGACATGCAAGTTGACATTCCTGACATAATAACATCATGTTTATAAATACTCAAGGGTAGTTTAGGAATTCAAAAGTTTCACCACTAACTTATAATATGAATTTTATCCAATTATAGTTAAATACACTTCTAACTTATTTCGTTAAGGTGCAAGATATTTTTTCTGAGTTCGATTCTCCATTTTGACAAAATTTTACTTTTGTCAATAATTTTTTACATGATTAATTTTTTTATAAATAAAAATGGACTGTGATATAATGACGCCTAAGACAGCTCACTTCTGAGATTTCGACATTTTCTAACACAGATTTTACCATTAATACAACATCTCAGTGTAATCATATCCAAGAGATTTCGATATTTCCCAACACAGATTTTACCTTCTTCAAGATGAATTCTGGCGGTGCAAATTCCGCTCATATTAGTGGTATCAGTGCCATTCACCATAATTAATGGTGATCGATACGAAAACATTGGTTTCTTTTTCACAATCCTTTAAAATCTATTTATACAGCCAAACAGCCAAACTATTCATCTTCACCAGCCTTCAAAACCAATTTATATAGATTCAAAACAAAACTAAACAGCCAAACTACTTAAAATTCACAACCCTACAGAACAGTCTTAAATGTACCATTCTCCGTCCTAAATGTACCATTCTCCATCCTATATGTACCATTCTCCGTCCTACATGTATCATTCTCCATCCTATCTCCGTCCTAAATGTACCATTCTCTGTCATATATGTACCATTCTCCGTCCTACATGTATCATTCTCCGTCCTATATTTACCATTCTCCGTCCTAAATGTACCATTCTCCGTCCTAAATGTACCATTCTTCGTGTTAGAGGAACGGAGAATGGCCATTAACAGTCCCAAAAATTGTTCCATACTAAGTTAAATGCATATAATAGCACCCAAAAAATGTTAACAATAGAAAAATTGTACAGAACCCAAATACCAGACTCGAACCTAGGCCTTCCATGTGAAAGCCAAACAGCACAACCAACTAAGCTTGGAATAAGAAATCAATAATGCTAAGTCTACTACCAAATGCTTACAACCCTCTTACAACCACTCACCCATTTGCTGACATGTGGGCCATGGCCCACATGTCAGCAATGGGTGAAGGTTGTAAGAGTGTTGTAAGCATTTGGTTATAACTGTAGCATTATATCCCCAACTTCCAATAAGGAATAAGAAATTGAATATCCCCAACTTCCAATAAGGAATAAGAAGAGTCGGTTAGGAACGTGTATATATATATATATATAGGGGTCCCCATTCATCTGAGTAGGTTGCACATTTAATATGGCTCAAAAAAGATCATCTGGTTGGGAACCATTGCCAGAGTCTTCTTTCAGTCGTCGTCGAGCCTCTCCGCATGGAGCACCCTCTGCGCCGCCTCCGGCCCATGACTGGCTGGCAGCGGCTGCGGACTTCCTGACCTCCTGCGGGTTGTCACTGGAGGTCATCGCTCGACCTCTTCATCCGGCGCCCAACTTTGACCTGTTGCCGATCACTCCGGAGGAACGGGATTCTCTGGAGAAGAGGGAAGCATTTTGCCGCCTGTGCCATAGGGCGGGTATGCGCACCCTGTAGGACTTTGCGGAGATCCTCCGCGAGGCCAGTGAGGGGTAGACCTCTTATTTTTCTATTTTTTTGTTTTTTACAGTTTTTTGTCCTCCTCTTCTATACTTCGTCGAAGAATGTTCCGACGACGAAGCTGGGATTTAATGCAATATAATATTTTGTTAACTCAATTTGGTTTCGGCTACAATCAAACTTTTACAACCTTCTTACAACTTACACCCATTTGCTAACTATAGCATTGCTCTTTATCTATTTTTCAATTAACAAATCTTGTTACGTCAAATCCATATATCATCGACGATATCCCCATCAATGACTTGTTACGTCATAGAATTGATTATGCTGCCAGCGTCAATCTTGCCGTCAAATCCATCTTAAATATGATTACAAAGTAAAATAGAGGACAACTTTGAGTATTTCAATTTTACTCTTTTCAAGTACATAGTCTTGTTACCAAGTCGTCAAACGTTCAAAAATTTAATCAAATATTCGAAAAATGGAAATATTGAGATTAAACTTCACATTCTTAAATATGTTGTCAATTTTTTTTAATTAAACATGTTTCCACCACGTTTTTTCTGCCAAATTTTTCAATAATTTATACGAAACACGTGGATATATATTAGTAATAATAGTAATAAATTTAATTTTGGAAAGTATTTTTTAAAATTAGGGTCTCAAAATCCCAAAGGTTTATGTAGTGATTTCATATGGATATATACTAGTAATAATAGTAATAAATTTAATTTTGGAAAGTAATTTTCTAAATTTAATAGTAATAAATTCGACCATCTTATACTAGTAATAATAGTAATAAATTTAATTTAAGACTCAAAACTATTCTAATTTTTTCCACTTCCCAAGGTCATATAAGGCGGTCGAATTTTCCCTCTTCTTCTCTCAAACCCTCTTTCTTCTCCCAAACCCTCTCCCAAACCCTCTTCTTATCAAAATGCCGCCGAAGAAACAACGACCGTCGCCGAAGGGGAAGAATCCACAAAGGGATGCGATACAGGCCCGAAGGGCAGAACTTGCAAGGGCGGCAAAATCCAAGATTATGGTCGCTAGGGCAGAGGCCGAAAGGGCAGCGGCGGAAGCAGCGGCGGCGGCATCGACGATGAAAGCGAGGGCGGCAGCCAAGCCACCTGCAAAAAAGGCTAAAAAAGGTTATTGCTCGACAAAGACCAGAAAATCTATCTTCGATACAGAGTCGTCGGAAGACTCAACTTGTGAAGATCGAAGGCGTACTCAAGCGAAGGCTAAGGTGGCAACGGATACAGAGTCATCAGCATACTCTGAGAATTTTGAATCCTCATCAGAAGAGGAAAATGAAGAGGAAGAACAATCATCAAATAAGTCCCAGGATGGAGAGGAGGTAAAAAAATTTAAAGACTCTAAATCTAAGAAGATTTACATTAAATATTTTAAGAAAAAGGCTGTTATGCCTGAAAGATCAATTAAGATGGATGATGTCGAAGACGAAGCTTTCCTGGATATATTAAAATTCTATTAATTGGAGAAACTGAACAAATCCTGTCTTGAGAAAATCTCCCAAACAATAATAAGAGAATTTTACTCAAATCTTTCGGCTGAAATTAAAGAAGAAGAGGATGAACAACTGGTATTTCTGAGAGGGAAACAGATTAGGGTAAATGCTACTGTCATCAACGAATTTTATGGATTTGATCCAGTTCCTGAGTTTGATATGAAAGATATTGATAATGTTTCCATGATGGATGTAATTCATGAGATTACAGGTGTATCAATGGGTGCCAAGACCCCTCAAAATGTATACAAAGGTCAATTAAAAACTTTGTATAAATTGTTGCATGCTTACGTATCTCAAATACTCAACCCTATTGGACATGAGTTTTCCATCCATCCCGAGAGAGTAAAATTTCTTTATTATATGGGAAAGAAAAAAAGGATGGATATAGGTTCCTACATGTTCAGTAGAATGATGCATATCGTGGGAAAACAAACTGCAAGGACAGCTCTCCCTTTCGGAGGATTTGTATGCTCGATGGCTAGTAAACATTCTGTCCTAAGCTTAGCAGGGGATGTTTATATTAAAAACAAAGGCCCCATGAGAAAACTAACCTTCACTCGAATATTTGGAAAACGGACAGCAGCTGCAAGCAAACCATCAACATCTGGAAAACCATCAACTAATAGAATAAAAAACACTAAGGACAGGGTTGATGATCTATACAATTTTGTTGCTGCAAACTTTGTGTCACGACCCGCTCCCGAATAATCGGATACAAGTCGGACACGCCCAGCCTTCGTCGTTGGACACGACGAAGTAAGCTGTACAATACTAAGGAAAACTCACAGTCACAATGTAATGTAAACCAAATCACAGCTTTTATAACGTTCCCAGAAATCACCAATATCCATCAAGTGCTTTAAAATACAATGCCGGAGACAAATCCGGTCCAAAGAAATAATATACAATAATGAATCTCTAAGATACAATCTCCAGAAAAATAAACTGAAATAAATAAAAACTGCAATGTCCAAGCAATCACCAGCTCCATGCAATCTCCCACTCACCTGCAACGATCCTATCAGGAAAAGAGCAAAGTACAACCCTGACTAGACAATATACAATGTAATCTGTGATCCAGAGTACAAGGTGAAACAGGAATACCAGAAAACTAGAACATGAAATGAAACTGAACTGTGGTACCAGAAATGAAATGTAAACTGCAGGTAAAGGATGACAATCAATATGCTAGACAATGAACACGACTATCAATGTACAAGGCAATCAATCACGACAATCAATGATGCAATTGTGACAATTTTGAAATATTAAAACTAATGTGTGACCGGCTTAGGAACAATCAATCAATCAATCAATGAGTTAATTCTACATGGTACGGTTTCATCGTACGTGATGTGTACGATTAGGCTATCTTCAATACCTATGTTGGGTATGGTCACACAAAAGCTAATATTTCCCCCAATCCCGCAATGAACAATGACGCACAAGCAATGAACAATGACGCACAAGCAATGAACAATGACACAAGACAATCGTGTGTAATTCATGTCAGATATGAGAACATGGCACATGAAGGTAAGACAGAAAATAAGGTACAAGTCAAGTCAGTGTACTTGCCTCGGTTTGGTTGCACGGGAGTAGTACTGTATGGCTGTCAATTACCTGGTAATATAGTACAAGTTATTTAGTGTTTGAAATAAATACTTTAACTAATTAAGGCTAACTAGTTAATTAGAAACATATAATAGTATAATCAAATAACTAGAAGAATATTTATAAATACTAGCAATTAATATTTTTAGAAAGTACATATACCATAGCTTGATGAAAAATACTATATTTGCAAGGAAAACATTTATGTTTAAAATAATGATAATTAGTTAAAAGGCTAACTAACCATAAACTTGCTAACTATCATATAATCCAAGTAAACTATCCAAAGTAGCTAGCAAATAATAATATTAGCATAATCTAGAAATTAGTATTTTAAAAGTACCTTAAAACAATATTTGGTAAACTCTAATTTAAGGTAACCATAAATAATATATTAAATAGTTTATTTATAAAAATACATCACTAATAATATAGAATACTATACATGCTCTTACCATTATATGTATATACCAGTATAATTATACCTATACAAATACTTACTAACTCAACCCAACCATTGGCCCAACCCATCTACTTACTCTCTGTTATAATCTTAACTTAATTAATTAAAATAACAGCCCACTACTAACCCACAGACCAGCCTACAGACCCAGCCCAAAATCAGTTTAATCCCTGAATAAAATAATTACTTAACCTTTAAACCAACCAGCCCAAGCTCTGGCCAAACTGTTGGCCCAAGACCCAGCCTTCTCTCTCTGTTATCAAATCTATTGAGAAACTAAAATTAAAACTTAAAATTAACTGAATACTCAGTCCACACCTCTGGCCCACGAGACCCGGCCCAGCTCACACTCAACAGATATTAATCCCATTCCCTTCTCTCTCCTCACCCATTTCCTCCGATATTTCCAGAACAGCCGGCCAAAGATTCGAGAGAGTTCTCGTCTTCTCCGGCGAGACTCCGGCGAGAAGAACTCGTCTCCTCCGGCTAACTCCGAGTAAACCCTAACCAGACACTTCTTCTTCTTCCTCCTCCGGTCTTCTTCCTCTAGTCTAGGAAACCCTAACACTTCTTCTTCGTCTTCTTCCTCTAAAACCCAACCCAAAACCCTAGCTCTAGCTTAATCTCCCTCTGACTTCGAGATCCCTTCTTCCTCAACTCATGGCTAGGAAACCCTAACCCTAAAACTTCTTCACCAGTCCCTAGCCAGGAAACCCTAGCTTAGTCTGAACCCTAGCCGGAACTAGGTTGACAGAGCCATCCCAACTCCCTAGCTCGAACTCTAACCATGCTCCTCCTCCTTCCTCCTCGCCTGAACCCTAGGTTCCACTTCATCGTCTCCGGTGAAAATCCTAGATTTCTAGGTCAGCTCCCCAAATCTGATCGTCTTCTTCACGGGGTTCGAAACCCTAACCCTAAGCTCTCCACATGGCCGCAGCCCCCATCCCAAGCATCCTTCCTTCCCAAGAACCCTAACTCTAAACTCGTTCTCCTTCTCCCTTGTCAAGGTTAGGAACCCTAACCCAAACTGGAACCTAGCTTCTAAGCCTACAACTCCGGCCAAAACCCTAGATCTCTAGGTCAAACATCCCCATCTACATCAGAAAACCCTAATCCAAACCAGAAACCCTAGAAAACAAGAAGGAGAGAGGGATCGAGATGGATCGATGGAGAGAGGCTTACCGTCGGCGTGAAGGAGATGTCGATCCACTAGCAGCGGCGGAACGTCGACGACGAACGGCCAGAATCGAACTCCGGTGGCTAGACGTGGTCGCTCGGCGAGTCCTCGGGGCTCGGCTCTCGAAGCGGCGGTGACGTTCCTCTGAGGCGGTGGCTCAGCGCTCGAGTGCCGATGGCGGTGACGCTGCAGTCGAGGCTGTGCTAATGGCGGTGCACACAGCTCGAGACGGCTCACTGCTCGAGAAGCAGCGCAGTCCTCGAGGCGGCGGTGGCGCTGCAGTCGAGGCTGTGCTAATGGTGGTGCACGGACCACGAAGCAGTGCGGTCTCCAAGGAATAGGCGTGCTGGAGTGGCGGCGGCACAAGGCGATGGCACGGCGGCGCTCCGGCGAGCTCGGCGGTGGGGTCGAACTCCGGTGACGACGGCGGTGGTGCTCGGTTGAGCTCAGCCCTTCCCAGTGAGGAGAGAGAGAGGACAGAGAGAGATGAGAGAGGTGAGGTGACGTGTAGAGAGAGAGAGAGAGTGGAGTACTGACAGTGATGGTGTGTGTCAGTGCATTGGTATTCGTGTATATTTATAGTAATTAATGTGCGTCTGTGTGTGTGCAGGAGTGAGTGGCACTCCTGAAAATAACCGTAGATCTGGGGCTATTTCTGTGATGGCAGTAGCAGTAATTTAGTGTAGATCTAGGCGTAAAATCAAATAGATTGTAACAGAATTAGTTAGAGATTCAAATTCAAACTAAGTTTTTCAAAATTCAAATGATTTTTAAAACAGCTTTCCAAAACCAATATTCCCTTCAACATGTTTCCAAAAAAACAGATTTTCAAATTCAAATAAAATGATCCATCACAATTTACAAACAGATTTCAAAAGAAAAATAGATTCGAGTACAGTTTCTAAAAGGAATTTCGAAAATACTCATCCCTCCAAGATTCTCAAAAAAAAAACAGGATTAGCAAATAAAAATGATCCAACAGTTTTCAAAAATCGAAATTGAAATATATTTTCCAATACCAAAATCCAAAATATTTTCTCTACAGATTTAAACAATTTCAAAATACAACTGTTTTAACAGGTTGTATTAATTTACAAATTACCAACTGTTTAGAAAATAATTACTGTTCCTCCAATAAAATCATACACTAATTAATTCCAAAAATCTTAATAAACCATTTCCATGGTTAACAGTTAGTAACTTCAACTCAATCAATAGTAATAATAATATCAATATTGTAATTCATCTAAAATACGTAATTTGTATTAAATATTTTTTAAATTGAAAAAAATCCGAAATTCACTTTAATCGCAAATAGATTTTTGTAAGAAGCAATATTTAAATCCAAGAAAATTAAAAAAATCTCAAAATTTACCAAACATGATTTCGGGAGTTACAAATCTACCCCCCTTACAAAAATTTCGTCCTCGAAATTTAAAGGGTTTTGCAATGTATAAAATCAACAAAATTTATTAAAGGCAACCAAAAAACTAAATAATTTATTTATGTAGTAAAATAACAAGGACTAACAAGTAGTCACTAGACAATAGGGAAAATTGTAAATGCAAGAAAATTCAGAGACAAGCCTCAAAATAGGCAATATAAAAAAAATTCAGCTACTACAAGCAAGTAAAAAGATCACGGTCCACTCAGCTGCGCTCCTGCAGCTACTACTGTTCCTCATAAATTGGGTCCTCCTGCTGCTGCTCTGGTGCTGGCTCCTGACGAGTGAAAGCCGCAGGACAATCCCTCACTTGATGAGTGGTAGATCCACAAACCAAATACTGTCCTAACTTCATGCGGCATTCCTCGCCACGGTGTCCCGGTCTCTTGCAGTATGCACAAAAAAAGTACACCGGGGTCTGGATCTGTCACTGCTGCCTCGGCGATGTCGGTGCTCGAACATGGTGCTGATGCTGAGGTGGCCTGTGCTGGGTGTCGGCACGCTTCGGTGGACCCTGGGAACTGCTGGCGCCAATATCTCTGTCCCGCTTGAGCTTCGGGTCCATCTCCTTCTCCACTCCCTGAGCAACTTTAAGAATGCTCGCATATGTAGTGGCCTGACTAATAGCTACTGCATGACGTAGCTCCCTGGTGAGACCCTTCTTGAACATCCAAGCCCTGTCCTTCGGCGTGCTGACTAGGTTCTCTGCGAACCTGCTGAGTCGGGTGAACTCGGATGTGTACTGGGCCACTGACATATTCCCTTGCTGCAATGCTTCAAATTGCATCCTAAGCTCGTCCCGCTCCACATCCAGGAAGAACTTTTCCTGGAAAAGCAGCTTAAAATCTTTCCAGGAAACTCCGGGCTCTGCTAACTGGGGCTCCTCCCGGTACCAAGCCCTAGCGATGTCGAAAAGTCGCATGCTTGCAACTTCGACCTTCAAATCATCCAGGATTCTCGCCATCTTCAATGACCGTTCAGCATTCTCCAGCCATTCGTCTGCGTAGACTATTCCCTCATCGCCCCAAAAATCTATCGGGCAGAGGAACTGATATTCCTTGGCAGTTCCTGGCTTCGGCGCTGCTGGTGCCGGCGGTGCTGGTGGAGCTGGCTCTCTGGTCCTGAGTGCGTCGATGACTGTCTCTCTGAACTGTGCGGCCTGCTGACTCTGAGTCTCTCTGAACTGTGCAGCCTGTTGATTCTGGGCCTCCATGAATTGTTGGAACATGGCCATCACTTGCGTGCCATCGAACATCATTGTCGGTGGAATCGGCTGAGGCAGAGGCGGTGGAAGCTGCTCCTGTGCACTGGGTGCAGACTGCTCACTGGTCCCAGCGTTCGTCGTGGCGACCGTCCTGCAAAAGAAATAAACTGTTGATTGCTATATCCTATAAAAATCACAAACTATCCTAAAAATTATAAGTAAATCAAATTTTCAAAAAAAATTTAAACATCAATAACCATAAACCATAAACCATTAATCATAAACAATTTTCAAAAACCATAAACCATTTTCATAAACAGTAAACCATTTTCATAAACCATTTTCCATAAATCATAAACCATTTTCCCGTAGTTCCTATGCTGTGATGAGTTTTCCTTAGCTTTCGCTGGTCCCCCAATAACACTTATTTGCCTAAGTGTCATTAGGATAGACCTGCATGGGCCACCACTAAAAACATGTCACGACCCGCTCTCGAATAATCGGATACAAGTCGGACACGCCCAGCCTTCGTCGTTGGACACGACGAAGTAAGCTGTACAATACTAAGGAAAACTCACAGTCACAATGTAATGTAAACCAAATCACAGCTTTTATAACGTTCCCAGAAATCACCAATATCTATCAAGTGCTTTAAAATACAATGCCGGAGACAAATCCGGTCCAAAGAAATAATATACAATAATGAATCTCTAAGATACAATCTCCAGAAAAATAAACTGAAATAAATAAAAACTGCAATGTCCAAGCAATCACCAGCTCCATGCAATCTTCCACTCACCTGCAACGATCCTATCAGAAAAAGAGCAAAGTACAACCCTGACTAGATAATATACAATGTAATCTGTGATCCAGAGTACAAGGTGAAACAGGAATACCAGAAAACTAGAACATGAAATGAAATTGAACTGTGGTACCAGAAATGAAATGTAAACTGCAGGTAAAGGATGACAATCAATATGCTAGACAATGAACACGGCTATCAATGTACAAGGCAATCAATCACGATAATCAATGATGCAATTGTGACAATTTTGAAATATTAAAACTAATGTGTGACCGGCTTAGGAATAATCAATCAATCAATCAATGAGTCAATTCTACATGGTACGGCTTCATCGTACGTGATGTGTACGATTAGGCTATCTTCAATACCTATGTTGGGTGTGGTCACACAAAAGCTAATATTTCCCCCAATCCCGCAATGAACAATGACGCACAAGCAATGAACAATGACGCACAAGCAATGAACAATGACACAAGACAATCGTGTGTAATTCGTGTCAGATATGAGAACATGGCACATGAAGGTAAGACAGAAAACAAGGTACAAGTCAAGTCAGTGTACTTGCCTCGGTTTGGTTGTACGGGAGTAGTACTGCATGGCTGTCAATTACCTGGTAATATTGTACAAGTTATTTAGTGTTTGAAATAAATACTTTAACTAATTAAGGCTAACTAGTTAATTAGAAACATATAATAGTATAATCAAATAACTAGAAGAATATTTATAAATACTAGCAATTAATATTTTTAGAAAGTACATATACCATAGCTTGATGAAAAATATTATATTTGCAAGAAAAACATTTATGTTTAAAATAATGATAATTAGTTAAAAGGCTAACTAACCATAAACTTGCTAACTATCATATAATCCAAGTAAACTATCCAAAGTAGCTAGCAAATAATAATATTAGCATAATCTAGAAATTAGTATTTTAAAAGTACCTTAAAACAATATTTAGTAAACTCTAATTTAAGGTAACCATAAATAATATATTAAATAGTTTATTTATAAAAATACATCACTAATAATATAGAATATTATACATGCTCTTACCATTATATGTATATACCAGTATAATTATACCTATACAAATACTTACTAACTCAACCCAACCATTGGCCCAACCCATCTACTTACTCTCTGTTATAATCTTAACTTAATTAATTAAAATAACAGCCCACTACTAACCCACAGACCAGCCTACAGACCCAGCCCAAAATCAGTTTAATCCCTGAATAAAATAATTACTTAACCTTTAAACCAACCAGCCCAAGCTCTGGCCAAACTGTTGGCCCAAGACCCAGCCTTCTCTCTCTGTTATCAAATCTATTGAGAAACTAAAATTAAAACTTAAAATTAACTGAATACTCAGCCCACACCTCTGGCCCACGAGACCCGGCCCAGCTCACACTCAACAGATATTAATCCCATTCCCTTCTCTCTCCTCACCCATTTCCTCCGATATTTCCAGAACAGCCGACCGAAGACTCGAGAGAGTTCTCGTCTTCTCCGGCGAGACTCTAGCGAGAAGAACTCGTCTCCTCCGGCTAACTCCGAGTAAACCCTAACCAGACACTTCTTCTTCTTCCTCCTCCGGTCTTCTTCCTCTAGTCTAGGAAACCCTAACACTTCTTCTTCGTCTTCTTCCTCTGAAACCCAACCCAAAACCCTAGCTCTAGCTTCTTCTCCCTCTGACTTCGAGATCCCTTCTTCCTCAACTCATGGCTAGTAAACCCTAACCCTAAAACTTCTTCACCAGTCCCTAGCCAGGAAACCCTAGCTTAGTCTGAAACCTAGCCGGAACTAGGTTGACAGAGCCATCCCAACTCCCTAGCTCGAACCCTAACCATGCTCCTCCTCCTTCCTCCTCGCCTGAACCCTAGGTTCCACTTCATCGTCTCCGGTAAAAACCCTAGATTTCTAGGTCAGCTCCCCAAATCTGATCGTCTTCTTCACGGGGTTCGAAACCCTAACCCTAAGCTCTCCACATGGCCGCAGCCCCCATCCCAAGCATCCTCCCTTCCCAAGAACCCTAACTCTAAACTCGTTCTCCTTCTCCCTTGTCAAGGTTAGGAACCCTAACCCAAAGTGGAACCTAGCTTCTAAGCCTACAACTCCGGCCAAAACCCTAGATCTCTAGGTCAAACATCCCCATCTACATCAGAAAACCCTAATCCAAACCAAAAACCCTAGAAAATAAGAAGGAGAGAGGGATCGAGATGGATCGATGGAGAGAGGCTCACCGTCAGCGTAAAGGGGATGTCGATCCACTAGCAGCGGTGGAACGTCGACGACGAACGGCCAGAATCGAACTCCGGTGGCTAGACGCGGTCGCTCGACGAGTCCTCGGGGCTCGGCTCTCGAAGCGGCGGTGACGTTCCTCTGAGGCGATGGCTCGGCGCTCGAGTGCCGATGGCGGTGATGCTGCAGTCGAGGCTGTGCTAATGGCGGTGCACACAGCTCGAGACGGCTCACTGCTCGAGAAGCAGCGCAGTCCTCGAGGCGGCGGTGGTGCTGCAGTCGAGGCTGTGCTAATGGCGGTGCACGGACCACGAAGCGGCACGGTCTCCAAGGAACAGGCGTGCTGGAGTGGCGGCGGCACAAGGCGACGGCACGGCGGTGCTCCGGCGAGCTCGGCGGTGGGGTCGAACTCCGGTGACGACGGCGGTAGTGCTCGGCTGAGCTCAGCCCTTCCCAGTGAGGAGAGAGAGAGGACAGAGAGAGATGAGAGAGGTGAGGTGACGTGTAGAGAGAGAGAGAGAGTGGAGTACTGACAGTGATGGTGTGTGTCAGTGCATTGGTATTCGTGTATATTTATAGTAATTAATGTGCGTCTGTGTGTGTGCAGGAGTGAGTGGCACTCCTGAAAATAACCGTAGATCTGGGGCTATTTCTGTGATGGCAGTAGCAGTAATTTAGTGTAGATCTAGGGGTAAAATCAAATAGATTGTAACAGAATTAGTTAGAGATTCAAATTCAAACTAAGTTTTTCAAAATTCAAATGATTTTTAAAACAGCTTTCCAAAACCAATATTCCCTCCAACATGTTTCCAAAAAAACAGATTTTCAAATTCAAATAAAATGATCCATCACAATTTACAAACAGATTTCAAAAGAAAAATAGATTCGAGTACAGTTTCTAAAAGGAATTTCGAAAATACTCATCCCTCCAAGATTCTCAAAAAAAAAACAGGATTAGCAAATAAAAATGATCCAACAGTTTTCAAAAATCGAAATTGAAATATATTTTCCAATACCAAAATCCAAAATATTTTCTCTACAGATTTAAACAATTTCAAAATACAACTGTTTTAACAGGTTGTATTAATTTACAAATTACCAACTGTTTAGAAAATAATTACTGTTCCTCCAATAAAATCATACACTAATTAATTCCAAAAATCTTAATAAACCATTTCCATGGTTAACAGTTAGTAACTTAAACTCAATCAATAGTAATAATAATATCAATATTGTAATTCATCTAAAATACGTAATTTGTATTAAATATTTTTTAAATTGAAAAAAAATCCGAAATTCACTTTAATCGCAAATAGATTTTTGTAAGAAGCAATATTTAAATCCAAGAAAATTAGAAAAATCTCAAATTTTACCAAACATGATTTCGGGAGTTACACTTTGAGAATGTCTTCAAAGAGATGAAGACTATATCCGACAACCAGAAATTGATTTTGGATAAGATTAACCAGATAGAGGTTGAATTTGCTGACCAAGAATAAGATTTTCCTTCCCTCGCGAAGAAGGTAAATGGGGCTAGCCCAAACTCTTATGTAAAAATACACACTGTGCACATTGACGCTTTAATGTTATCCATCACTTTGATACTTCTATTTATGTTTCTAGATGTCATTTCTGCATATACAGTGAGTCCATACTGACTATAATTTTTCTTAATCCGTCCCTCAAGGTGTAGGTGAAGGATATTTTGAGAAAGAAGAAGAAGAAAAAAAAAACAAGAAGAAGAAGATGGAGATGGCTATGAAGATTCATCTTTTGAGTTTTGAATCTTTTATTTCAATTTGGAAGTAATATTGACTTGTAATATGGTTGTGAATATTTGTTGGTCATGGCGGTCAAACTAAATTTTGTGTTTGAAATATTATAAGACTAAACTTTTCGCTTGTACTAAGTGCATAGTTCGTAATTTGTTTAGAAAATGTAATATGGTCTTGAATTTAGAGTAGGTCTGATATTTATTTGGATTATTGTATTGTGAATTATGCAGGTTCTATGTTGAATTACTAACGTGGATTGGGCAGATTACTGTAACGTGAATTATGCAGTTTATTGGACTTGGAATGAAGTATACTTAATTTGATTATGATTTTTTGGTTGAAGCATTTATTTGATTGGCAGTTGGCCTTCATAGATGATATTGATATTTTGGTGTATTTTTTTGATTTGCAGATGCCCATCACAGATTTCATGAGTCCTGGGTGCATTCCTAGGGTTTACAGATGGCCTCATTACGGATGCATTCCTGGGATCACTAAAACTTTATTTGATTGTAATATGTTTTGCTTTCTGTAAAAATGATTACATCGATGCCATCAGTATGAATTCGATGCCAGTGCCTGTTCATCCCTTGTTATTGCTGAAGCAAAATTGTAATCCTACATGTTCATCTCTTGTTATTGCTGAAGCATAATTGTAATCCTGCCTGTTCATCCTTTGTTATTGCCATCAGTACATCAATGCCATCAGTATGAAGTCGATGCCAGTGTAATGCATAATATAATGTAAGAAAAATTCTCTTTGATAGTAGGTTAATTATATGCAAACACTCGCAAGAAATTTTGTGCAGCCATACAGCAGAAGCCTGATAAAATGATATTCAGATTTCTTGAACATGATTTAATATTAAATGAATATACTTTGGTAAATGATATTAAAAATACTGTAAATATTTGGTAAAAAAATATGAGATACTTGAACATTTTCAGTCCTAAATGTACCATACTTTGTTAAAAGCACAGAGAGTGTCCATTCTCCGTTTTTAAAGAACGGAGAATGGCCATTCTCCATGTTAAAGGAACGGAGAATGGCCATTCTACGTGTTAAAAGCAAAGAGAATGGCCATTCACCGTCCAAAAAATATTCTCTTCAAAAATATTATCATTAAAAAGTAAAAAAATTTCGTCGATCAATACAGATTTTTTAAAAAATTGTGCATGATCCGCCCGACCTCAGAAGCAGGTTTCCCTCAGTTCACCACCACTACCATGACAGTAGCTTTATTAACAAAATATTAAATATTAGATGAAAAATAAGATTTCTGACAATGCATGGACAGTAAATTAGAGCGGCGTCGCTGGTTACTTCTTTCTTGTTCGATGAGGTTTCGATGACGTCCGACGCGAACCGTACCCGATTCTTCTCGCGCAGCCTACTCTCGTTGTTTTAGGAGGGCTCGACGACGTTCGACGCGATCCCCGATTCTTATTTCCTTCTTCATCTCCGTTTCTCTTTCCACCACCACCACCAACACCACCACCACCA